>JAVXUP010002635.1:0-117730 GCA_033070095.1 Escallonia herrerae | reverse complement strand
TATCAATTATGACGGTATGCAGGGGCTCCAGGCGGTCCCTCCTCAGACCCCCTCGACCCCGACCCCCTTGGAGAGACTGAATGGTGCCGCACGGCCGAGCATTGCCAGCCAGATCCTGACCTCACCCCCGGCGCGGCACCACCTTGCTATGAGGATGGCCCTCGACCTCAGGCTGAAGATATTGAAGAAATCAACCTGGCCGACCCGGGCGAAGAACCGCGGCACACCTACATTGGCACAAAACTCGCCCCCGGCCGAAGAGAGGAATTGGTTTCCCTCCTACACGAGTATCGTGATGTCTTAGCATGGAGCTACAATGAGATGCCCGGACTGGATCCTGCCTTAGTCACACACCATCTCAACATTGCTACCGGATCTATCCCTAGCCGACAGCACCCGCGGACATTCCGCCCCGAGCTCGAATTGAAAATCAAGCAAGAGATTGAACGCCTCCTGCGCGCAGGCTTCATCGAACCTATCACTCACCCTATTTGGCTGGCTAATGTCGTCCCTGTACAAAAGAAGAATGGCCAAGTCCGCGTCTGTATCGACTTTCGGGACTTGAATAGGGCGTGCCCCAAGGACGAGTTTCCACTACCCAATATCGACATGCTCACGGAGGCCGCCGCCGGATATGAAACTTTATCTTTCATGGATGGGTTCGCAGGTTATAATCAGATTCGCATGAACCCCGACGACAGCGCCAAGACAGCCTTCCGCACTCCTATGGGTAATTTTTGTTGGAAAGTTATGCCTTTCGGCCTCAAGAATGCGGGTGCTACGTATCAAAGGGCTATGACAGCAATATTCCATGACATGATACACCATACTGTGGAAGACTATGTCGACGATCTTATTATCAAATCCAGGAAGGAAAGTGATCACCTCACCGACCTTCAAGCGGTCTTTGATCGTTGCCGCCAGTATAACATGCGGATGAATCCATTGAAATGTGCCTTCGGAGTCTCCTCCGGCAAGTTCCTCGGGTTCTTGGTCAGTCGACAGGGCATCGACGTTGACCCCTCGAAAGCAGCCTCCATCCAAGAAATGCCCCCCCCCAAGAACACAAAGCAACTGAAGAGCTTCCTCGGCAAGGTCTCTTACCTCCGACGCTTCATACCCGCACTGGCCGAGCTCATTACGCCATTTCAACACTTGACGCGTAAAAGCGCACCGTGGAATTGGGGCGCGCCCCAACGGCAAGCATTTGAACAGATTAAGGCGGTCCTCATGTCACCGCAAACCATGGTCGTACCACAACGAGGCATCCCACTCCTACTCTACCTGACTTCCACACCCAGATCCATCGGGGCTTTGCTTGCCCAAGAAGTCGAAGGTGTCGAGCGTCCTGTTTATTACCTCAGTAGAGTGATCAGAGGGCCCGAAGCCAACTACTCCGAGCTCGAGAAACACTGTCTAGCCTTGGTGTACGCCTCACAGAAGTTCAGACATTACTTTCTGGCGCATCAGATCACACTCGTCACCAAGGCTGACCCGCTCCGTTACATGCTTACACGTCCCGCCCTGTCTGGCCGACTCACACGGTGGTTGCTGCTGTTGGCCGAATTCGGTTTATCTATCAAGAATCCTACAGCTCTGCGGAGCCAAGCACTCGCAGACCTCCTGGCCTTCTTCCCACGCCAACAATGTGAACCGATATCGGATCAACTGCCGGGGGAGGAGACAGCCCTGATCACCGACATCGATGGACTGTGGACGCTTGAATTCGACGGCTCTGCCACTAGCAAAGGCCCCAATGGCACGCCCCTCCGGCAAGGGGGTGCCGGCATAGTCTTGCGGGCACCAGACGGTGTTACCACTTCATTATCCTTCAAACTTGCATTCCCGGTGTCTAACAACGAAGCTGAATACGAGGCACTTGTCATTGGCCTCATGATCGCCGTCAGTATGGGGGCTAAGGCGCTGTGTGTGAAAGGAGATTCAAATCTGGTCATGAAGCAGGCGGACGGGGAGTTCGCGGTCAAAGAACCAGCCTTGGCACCTTATCGTGCCTTGGTGCAACACTTGGAAGGAAGACTCGGTCATGTCCAGTATGAACATCACAATAGGTGCCACAACAGACATGCGGACTGCTTGGCCACGATCGCGTCAAAGATAGAGGTCGATGGTGAACAACGGATGCTAACCATCGTCAAGAGAATGGAACCATGCACAGCACTGAACCTAGTCCCGAGGGACGTTACTGCGGACGATTGGAGGCAACCTATCATCGACAAACTTAAAGCGCCATCTCTTGCTCATGCCTCCACCCTTACAGACTTTTCAATGATGGGAGATGTCTTATACAGGCGGTGTCCCGGAGGCACTCTAGCAAGATGTTTGGCACCGGAAGAGGCAAAACACAAATTACAGCTCGGCCACCAGAAGTGTTGTGGCCTCGACGGTCCCCCTCTGTATCGTCGCCTCCAGCGTATGGGATTATATTGGCCATCCATGGCCAAGGACGCCTCGGATATACAAAAGGATTGTCCCGAGTGCCTGTATGCACCCGACGGTGCCGAAGCTCTTGTCATTGACATCGAGGGTGACTGGCGCCAGCCTTTCATCCAGTATCTATCCCACGGGATTCTACCACCTGACCGCGGCTCAGCACGATCCATCAAGCGCAAGGCAGTCAGGTATTTTGTGACGGAAGGCGAGTTATTTCGCAAGGGATTTTCGGGACGCACCCTGCGATGCTTGCAAGGTGCCCAAGTGGTCAAAGTCATTAACGAAGTACACAATGGTGATTGTGGTGAACATCAAGGCTCCCAGAAGCTGTATGCAGAATTACTAAGATTGGGGTATTATTGGCCGACTATGGAATCCGACTCCATCTCGCATGTCCGACGCTGCCAACCCTGCCAGCGGCACGCCGACAGGATACACTCGCCAGCATCCGACTTGCACATGATCTCAGCACCTTGGCCATTTCATTCTTGGGCCCTCGACCTCATCGGCCCCATCCACCCGCCGTCCAGAAGCCATTCATGGATCATGGTTGCTACTGAACGCTTTACGAAGTGGGTTGAAGCCGTACCTCTGCGGAGAGCCACGGGAGGTGCCGTTTCCAACTTCTTACGCGACGTCATCTGTCGTTTCGGCATCCCTCGATGTATTATATCTGACAATGGCACCCCATTCATTAACCGAGAGGTTCGAACTCTCATGGAAAGGTACAACATCAGCCATGCCACATCAACTCCCTATTACCCGCAAGGTAATGGTCAAGCTGAAGCGTCCAACAAGACTTTGCTACGAGTATTATCGCGAATGGTGCATGACGCCGACCGGTCGTGGTCCGAACAACTGAATCTGGCACTCTGGGCCTACAGAACATCCATGCACACAGCGACAAAGGCCACGCCTTTCTCTCTCGTCTACGGGGACGAGTGTGTGGTACCTGCCGAGATCGCAGAACCATCGGCTCGACTTTCCCTAAGCAGCAGTCTCGGAGATGAAGAAGCCCGGCTCGCGGCACTTGACGGCCTCGACGAACGACGAGCCACGGCCCTGCGCCGCATGAAGAAGTATCATGAGCAGCTTACGAAAGCTTATGGGAAGACCGTCAAGCCACGTTCGTTTATCGAGGGCGACCTTGTTCTTCAAGCTGCCAAGCATGTGCGGGCCAACATGTCAGCTCCTAAATTCACGCCAAACTGGGAGGGCCCTTTCACGGTGCACGAAGCCCGCACTAATGGCTCGTACCTCCTGCTCAACCACGACGACGGTCAGGTCTCCGCCCCCATCAACGGCCGCTACCTGAAGAAGTATTATGTGTAGTCGCGTCATAGAACGCGCCCTCGTAGCATTTTTGTACATGCGACATTGCTTGCAGACTTGTATTTTTTTTGTTGATCTGTGTAGCGTTCTACACTAGTCGTGTAATGGTGTTTTGTACCGCGTCCTATCAATACAAAGTCATGCTGTTACCTCAACTTCTGCCCAGCTGGCACTCATTCTCAACCTATGCTTCCTAAGTCACTTTCTACGAGCGGGAATGGGAGAGCATTCACAAGTAACCGAAACAAGCAAGACATTCAAAAAAAAAAGAGAGAAGAAAGAAGAGAGCAACCGAACATAACATACAATAAGCCGAGACCATCAAAAATATGTACATATACATCAAACGTTTACTAGCCGTCGTTAAGCACTACAACTACGGCAAAGTAACATACAAGCTAGGAAAGTCTAGACAACAGCGATGCAACTGGGTGGGAGCTGAATGCCTGAAGTACCTCCCGCTCCGCTTGTACCTCTGACCATCCAGCATCAAGCTCGGCCTGTCGCCCTAACCGCTCTGACTCTCGCCCGTCCACCTCACCTCGCCGCCTCTGTAGATCGGACAACTGCCTCTGCAAATCGACAAGCTGTCTCTCTATCTCTGCCACCTGCATGTCAATCCCGGCCAACTCTGCCGTGATCTCTGACCGCTCTGCCTCTAATCCTGTGCGGCGCCGCTCCAGCAACATCTCCCGCATAACCACGACTGCACGCCTCTCATCCATATCGTGGCTGACGCTCCTCGATCTAAAGAAATCTGCTAGCCAGTCCAGCTGCATACCTAGCGATGTGAACGGAGCGAACTCTGAAAGCGACCGAGCAACGAACTCTGCAGTCCAACCCGACGACGGCACACTGGCGAACGGCAGCAACCACTCCATAAACCCTGCAGACACCCACATCCGTAGTACTGGGTTCTCTACCACCACGCTCTCGAATGTCTGCGGGAACGCTGCCTTCACCAGTTCTAACCGGCGCACAGTCTCCGCCGGTAGCTGGAGGCCCCCCCAAGCTGCCACATCCACCTGACCGCTCGAGGATCCTCTACTCATATCTCCGACTGTCGCGCCACTGCCGCCCGCTGCAGAAATCTCCGACATCCCACCCGCCCTCTGCGCCCCAATCGTGGCTGAGTGCATCGCCAGAAGAGTAGCTCCGACCTCAACCACGGACTCCGGCAATGTGTCATGCCGTCGCACCACCACGGCCTGAACCGGTGTCTCTCGCTCACGAATCGAGGCAGCAACAACAGACTCAGGCTCCGCCATTTCGCCACCATCACCTCCCACAACCTGCGTCTCCATGCCTGTCCACCAGTCCTCGTCAATGTCGAACATCACCGTATCGCTCCCCTCTCCGCCGTATAGTGCCCCCACCGTTTCCTCAGTAGCAGGCAATGGGCTCACCCTCCTCGGCACACTGGCCGTCAATAGCTCAACGGCCTCGGTCTCGTCACTGTCAACTAATCTGCCGGCCTCGGCTGCCATAGCCTCCTCGCCTGCGATCTCAGTCTCGGCCTCGCTCCCCCCGCGACCGCCTCTTCCTCGTCCCCCTGGCAAAACCGCTGTCAGTTCACAGATTATGAGCAATATGCAAACCATATTTATACGACAAAAAGAAAGGACAGAAGCAAACCTCAGAGTCTAGCTCCTCTAATACGTCGCGCGGCCTCTTCGCCCCTGATAGCTGTGGGGCTGAGGTACCAGCACTAGCCTGACGCGCTGTCTCCATCATCCCCACTCGCAATGCCGACAAGGGCCCCTTGCCGGCCCCCGGCACCCTCGGCACCTCGGCAATAGGCTCCTCCCCACGGTCCTCCCCGGGAGCAGCGTCCCCTAACTCTACGGCATCCTCCTCCGCCTCCCTCTCCGAGCTCGGAACAGAACTCCCGGTCACCAGTGACAGCATCCCGCACTACCTCGCGACTGTGGCCGATATCAAACTCAGGGCTCGGTCACATGCGAACACATCTACCTGTCGACGTGTGCCTGACGGCTGTGCCAGCCATCCGGCCCAGCTCCCTCGCAGTCGCTCCCACCAATGCGCATAATCCGCGGTCACCGCCCCTGCCACCTCTGTCCCTGGCTGCCTCCACTCTGTCGTCGGTGCCGGCCACTCGCGGGCTCTGTCATATAGTGTATACCCAAAAGCCGTCGCCACACTCCACGGGCTGTCATAACCGCATGGGGGCTCTAGATCGTACCCGAACGCCAACGACAGACGGTCCGGGCAATACCTCGCCACATAATAGCAGCACTCGGCGGGCTTCCCGCCATCATCTGTCAATACCGGAAGCCAGCCGGGAAAATACGCGACCAATAGCGCCAGCTGTCCTGGCGCTAGCTCGCCTCTCCGGCTCAGATCTGTCGTCACCTCCTGCACGTGCAGCCAGGGCGGCGTACCATATGACGCATGCATCTCCATATAGGGCCGTCGCTCACATTCCCCCCGTTTGTCTAGAATCTGTGCCAACGGGCACCCCGGCCTCCTGATGCCTGCCCAAGCAAAAGCCCGAGACCCGCTACACCACAACGCCACCTGCCGCGACCTGCCTGGACGGGTCACTGTCCCCATCGTCGGTGACGGGTGTGCGAGTGGGTATCCGTCAGGACGGTACCCTGGAAAGCACTCGTACAGGTACCTCTGCAAAAACATCCAGTCCACGTATGTCGCCACCTGATACCGACCATACGACCGCTTCACGTCATTCACGAACTGATCTAGCCGCGAGTATAACGTGCCCAAGTACACCGGAGCCAAGCCGACCCGCCTTCCCTGCGCCATCCTAATGGCCAAGGGAAACACCCTCGGGGAAATGCCATCCTCAGGTGTCCCCTCAAACACAAACCTGCAAACAACGACCGGCAACATATGTCAGTTTGACGTTTTACAGGGCAAGCAGGACATACGATATATTCACAAATAATCACACGACAGTACAAAATTTACCTCGATAAGAACATCGCCAAAAACGCCACCAACTCGTACCGATCGCTGCCATGATACGGACCCATCACAAACTGGGCAGCATTGCCCAACTTCTGGCCTGTCCTCGCCTGCGGCGTGCCGTAGAACTGGCGCAGCCACCCACCGTACGTCCCCTTCCGGTGCCTCTTCGTCTCCGCCAAAATGTCCAGTAGCTGCGTCTGCAACAACCGCTCCTCCCCGCTCAGCCGGGTCACCCGTGCATCCACCTCCCCGTGTATCGGCAGCCCTGTCAGCATCAACACATCGAGTAACGTCGGCCCGATCTCCCCGAACTCGGTCACGAACGTATGCGACTGCGTGCTCCATCTTGCCAGCAATCGGGTCATCCCTGGCGTATCCCTATATAACTCCACCCCCCTCGCCGTAACATTGATCGCCGGTAACAGCCCTAGTGCCTGCAACACCTGCGCCCTCACCGGTGTCTCCAACATATGCTCACACCAAAAGTCCCACCCTACCGGCATCGCACTATGGCCCTTGAACATCACCGGCGACCAAGGTATGTCCTCTCTCCCAATCAACAATGCCGGTACATACCTCGGCGACATCACAGGCGCCTCCGCCGGGCTCGGCGCGCGAAGGTAGGGTGACGACAGCCGAGGCTCCTCTCCCATCGACGGACCACCCCACGGTGTCCTGAACGCTCCGTCTGCCACACAAATGGCCAACTCCCTCCACAGCTCACGGTCCGGTACACACGGTACTACTCCCCTCACCCCCAGCAATGTGTTTGTTTTATCTGGCTCCGGATCGTAGGACCTCCTACCGCCATCATCAAAGGTCAATGGCACTGCCGCCTCGACACCCACTGACGGTGTGGCCTCATCGACTGGCGGCGCCGGCACAGGTACAGTCATCATATCCCGCGGCGGTCGCGATGTACCCGTCGCGGCCCCTCGCGGCTTCGCCCACATCTTCTGCCGAACTTTTTTCGCTGCTGGCGTCGCTCCGGGCTGTGAGGATGGGACTTGGGCCTGTCGGACAACCTGCGTGACCGACCCCCCGTGACTGGCCGACCCCCCATGTGCGGCTGACCCATCTCGTGCGGCCGACCCCCCGTGGCTGGCCGACACCCCATGCGCGGCCGACCCCTCTCGCTGGGCCGACCCCCCTTGCCCGGCCGATCCCCCTCGCTGGGCCGACCCACCACGTCCGGACGATCCCCCTCGCTCGGCCGACCCCTCTCGTGCGGCCGACCCCCCATGCGCGGCCGACCCCCCTCGCTGGGCCGACCCCCCCTGTCCGGCCGACGCCCCTCGCTGGGCCGATCCCCCTCGTGCGGCCGAGCCCCCGTGGCTGGCCGACCCCCCTCCCCTCGCAGAGCCACCAACTGGCCGACCCCCTGGCCCCGACGACCCCTCGCCCAATTCCACCTCTTCTCTCACCATCCCTTTTTCTCTCTTTCTTTCTCTCTCTCTCTCTCTCTCTCTGACTTGCGTAGGCACAAATGGCGGTGCCTCCGCCCTGCCCCCCTCCGCTCCTTATATAGGGGTGGGCAATTTTCTTTTCTTTTTCTTTTTATTTTTCTCTTTCTTTCTTTCTTTTTCTATTCTTTCTTTCTTTCTTTTCTTTTTCTTTCTTTTTTCCTTTACTTTACGCTCCCGTCCGCCGGCGCCTCGCCACAGTTTGTCGACCACGCGCCGTCACCGCTATGACCGCAGTGCGCGCCCGCGCGCCACCTCCACGACCTTCGTCGCACGCATTCACATGACAGCTCCGCGACAGGCCCCGTCGCCCGCGTGCCATCTCCTTGAACCGCGTCGCTTGTGCCAACTCATCGCGCTCTTTACAACGCGCGCTCAACGCCAATGGTCACTTGATGCACTACCGCGACGTTCGTCGCCGCGCCCGTGCGCCATGCTCATCATGCGTGCCCCCGGCGCCACGTATAGCTCCGCGACGTTCGTCGCCGCGCCCGTGCGCTATTCTCATCATGCGTGCCCTCGGCACCAACTGTAGCTCCGCGACGTTCGTCGCCGCGCCCGTGCGCCATCTTCATGATACGTGCCCCCGGCACCAAGTATAGCTCCGCGACGTTCGTCGCCGCGCCCGTGCGCCATTCTCATCATGCGTGCCCCCGGCACCACGTATAGCTCCGCGACGTTCGTCGCCGCGCCCGTGCACTATTCTCATCATGCGTGCCCCGGCACCAACTGTAGCTCCGCGACGTTCGTCGCCGCGCCCGTGCGCCATCTTCATGATACGTGCCCCCGGCACCAAGTATAGCTCCGCGACCTTCGTCGCCGCACCCATGCGCCATTCTTATCACATGTGCCCCGGCACAAAGTATTGCTTCGCGACGTTCGTCGCCCCACCACTTTCATGACATGTGCTCCGGCACCATGTATTGTCCCCGCGACAATCGTCGCCATGTCCATGCACCACGACCATGTTACAAGCCTCCGGGCATAACACCCGTTCACCACACCATGCGCCCCCGCCATGGGCATGGAAGACCTTCAACCCACTCTCTAGAGTGTGCGGCATTCTGGAGGCTCCGCTCGTAGTGCTCCTGCACGAGGACCCCTCCCTGCGGCATGGGCTGAGCGCCAGCACGGGCTAGTGCCATCGCCGGCACAATCAAACTACGGGATGGGCTCACAACCTTGAAGCCATCGCCGGCACAATCAAACTACGGGATGGGCTCACAACCTTGAAGCCATCGCCGGCACAATCAACTACGGGATGGGCTCACAACCTTGAAGCCATCGCCGGCACAATCAAACTACGGGATGGGCTCACAACTTGGAAGCCATCGCCGGCACAATCAACTACGGGATGGGCTCACAACCTTGAAGCCATCGCCGGCACAATCAAACTACGGGATGGGCTCACAACCTTGAAGCCATCGCCGGCTCAATCAAACTGCTACACGGGCTTAGCGTCATCGCCGGCTCCATTACCTGGAACCTTGGCCCCCGCAGCAACCGGGACTGTAACCACATCGTTTATGCATGCGACGCCCGCTCGGGTTGCCCCTCCGCGCCCGCCGCACGCAGGGGGCTTATGTTCATACCCTATTCTGGTCGCACCCCAAGACCCGCCAAGGGACCCACTTTGCACGACACATCACCCAGTCAGCGGTCAACTTTTCAACGCTCGAGGGCCGGTCAAAGCAACGCATGCTCAAGTCACGTGAACCATTCGTGAAGCGACTTCGGCGTGCCTTCCACCCCAAGGGGTCGGCCACCCCAAGGGGTCGGCCTCCCCCAAGGGTCGGCCTCCCTTGGGGGTCGGCCACCCTCGGGGGGTCGGCCTCCCTCTAGGGTCGGCCTCCCCCAAGGGGGTCGGCCACCCAGAGGGTCGGCCTCCCTCTAGGGTCGGCCTCCCCCAAGGGGTCGGCCTCCCTCTAGGCTCGGCCTCCCCCAAGCGTCGGCCTCCCTTGGGGGTCGGCCACCCCATGGGGGTCGGCCACCTGCCTTGAACACCGACGCCGTCACCTTTGACCCCACCCCATTGTCACGACGACCGTCGCTCGCGGCCGCACTCCGCCATAGTCGCGACAACCGTCGCTCTCGGCCGTGCCCCTTCGTCGCGATGACCGTCGCCCGTAGTCTCGATGACCGTCACTTGTGGCCGCTCTGTCGCCATGACAACCGTCGCTCACGGTCGCGCGCCATCCACGCAACGACCCTCGTCGCTCGGAGATCACTCTGCGACCCTCGTCGCCCGCACTCAACCGCGCCCCATGCGCTGCAATCATGTTATATGCTTACGGGATAGGCTACTCCTCCAGGACACTATCTCCGCCAGGGTGCCTGCGTGACTAGCCTACGTGCTCTGGCACTGGGGGCTCGCGTCGGCACCCCTAAGGACTATGACCCCCGGGTCACTCCGAGATGGGAGCAGGTCTTCGGAAGGGCATCTTGCCTAGTCCACCTGGCAGCTGGGCGTCGGGTCTTCCCCACCGCTGCCAGGACCTGTGGGATTCAGTAAGGGCTTGGACTGGAGGCTGGGGCAACGGGCTACTCTGACCATGCTACCGCGGCATGATCAGTCTCCTCAGACAGGCAGAGAGATGTTGCAAGGGCAGGGCAGCACGAACTTAGGAACCGGCAGTCCAACGAAGGGTCAGTGCGTTGGCCCCCTGGTGACGTGTCGTTCCCAGGGGGCGACACATGTCAACTTATGACACATGCACATTTTTGCCTATAAATAGTGGACTTTGGAGCTTTTTCAAGGATCTTTTTCTCATTTGGACTTTTCACTTTCTCTCTAAAAGAAACATTCTCTCTGGAATTCTAGTGAGAGAAATATACTTGAACTCCCGTCTACGGACCCTGGACGCCATACCCTCATCACGGACTGTAGACTGTCGGTCCTGTTCATCGTCACCCTGCCTGCGCAGCACTGCCAGCCCTCACGACCTGTCTGGGGAGCCTTGTCCTCGGCCCTTGCGCCGTCCTTGCTGTCTCCCACGTTGCCTACCTGGAAGCCAACTCAGACCGCATCCTTTGTGGCACCTCCACGTATCATCGAACCATTTTCGGCACCATCACATGGGAACTGTCTTTAACCCAAATTATAAGACAGTAAGACAAGATCATTGATAGCGTTACAAAAAGCATGATGATCAATAATAGGCTCGGAAGCAAATTCAATTTTAAAATCAAACGAAGAAGCAAAGATTCTCGTGTATGAAACGAAAAGACGGCGTAAAAACCCTTACCTCAAAGTAACGAATATCATGTCAAAAATCTCCTCTTTATCTTGGATCTTTACTTCAAAGTAACAATATCATGTCAAAAATCTCATCTTTATCTTGGATCAATCACCACCTTTTTGCTTGAAAATACCCAAAAGAATGCACTTGACTCTTTATCTTAGATCAATCACCACCTTTTGCTTGAATACCCAAAAGAATGCACTTGACTCTTTATCTTAGATCAATCACCACTTTTTTGCTTGAATACCCAAAAGAATGCAATTGACTATTTTCTCTTTCCTCTCCTTTATCTCTAAAAAATATGAAGACTCTTATGTCTTTTTCTCCCTTATATAGTTTGCTAATTTAATTCTAATATGACTTGAAGTCCTAATTGATGGTGCAATCATAACACAGCTAAAAGTCCTTATTGCTAGTGTAATTATAACACATCTTAAAGTCTTCATTACTAATTTAATCACAATATGACTTAAATCCTAATCCAAGTCGAAATCTCTTCTTCTTTGTTTAAATAATATTTAATCTAATCACATTAGCCACTAAGACCATTAAATATTTAATTTCATCACTAAAAGCACTTCAAGAAAATTCTCTATGGTCCATTACTTAATTCAAATCAGTATAATTTTTAAATTATTACCTACATAAGTAGCCAAAAATCTGGGGTATTACATTCTCCCCCCTTAAAATAATTCCGTCCTCGGAATTGAATGTTCCTTAATCATCAAAAGTATCTTCTTGCCCTCTAATACGAGTCATTACATTCCTCCCCCTCTGAACAAAATTTTAACCTCGAAGTATTTATAACTTATCTAGCATACAAAACGCATTGATCTAAACTAAGCCACTCAAAATTCAGTAATTGAAATCAATTTATAATCCATCATGCTTCCACTGCGCTACTCTGATAATACACCAAGCCATACGCTTTGCACAATCTACATAATATTAACACGCTTTACTTCAAGCCTAACAAGTACTAAATACTTCTCACATATGACTTGACTCTACGAGATCCAAACCTTGAGTTCTAATTTCCGTTCTCATCATTACCTTAACCATATACTAGTGTCTAGGTGATGTAATCTACGCTCATAAAAAGCCACAATTTGAGTCATCTCAATATTCTCTTAATGAAATTTTGCAGACAACTCATATTAACTTATTACTAAAGTTGCTAAAATATTGGCATGCTTTCCGCCCAATGCATCGGCCACGCATTAGCCTTCCAAATAATGATAATTCTTAATCAAACTGCAAATATGAGTTCCAGAATTCTAAACCCACAGACATCTTAGTACTTCAAACATACGGTTACTTAAGACAACATTAAACTCAAACTTCTTGCCCATGTTTGTCAACTACAAAAGGCCACAAACTCAAAATTTAAGGCTATAATGTCTAAGCAATTCACTAAACAAACCATGAGATCACCTAATGACCAATATTTTCCCTCTCTATTTTTAGTCTGATACCAAAATCAAAACCCAGTCCATCGAACAACCTTCGAAGTATTCCACTTTGACTTAGCCAATATGGATAATTAATTCTAGATGCACTTACACATCACACCAAAGACCACCATACTTTTGTTGCGCACTTTGATACCTCATAGAAAACCACCTCAAACTATTACCAAATCCATCACAGATAAAACTATTACTTTAAAAGTACCCAAAATATAATTACACACATATATCACTTGTATCTTTCGATCACAACACAACTCATAGCTACTAGTTGTTAGAATTATTCACCATAAGATCATGATCTTATCTTTTAACCATCCTCTTTTCTAAAGCAATCCGTCTTAGCATGATTGGAAAACAATCAGCTCATACCCAAAATCATATCAAATTGTTTCATATCCAGAAAACTAAGTCAACTGTCAAATCTCTATCATCGATACTGATGGGGCAAGAATTATAAACCACAGGGGCCACCACAGGGTTTTCTATAATAGTAACTACATATAGTTGTGGTTTCGAGTTTCTAGGTCTAACACTTAGATACTTACACAACGATATCGAAACAAATAAAGTGGCATCAAGATCTAGTATCACCAACACCTTCTTTCAAATTTACTACAAGTATATCTGTCACCATATCACTTGTATCTTAAAATCACAACCTTTTCCATATCCTACTTGATAGAGCTGCTCATAGACATCAAAAGATCATAGTCCTATCCTTTAATCGTCTTCTTTGATTAAAACTTAAAAATATTTGAATTCAAAAGGTCACTAACATTCATTCTGCTACTCCATACTCGACCCAAAACCCAAGTTTATGCCCAAAGCTCAATCTTATGCTCTTATGCTCCAATGTGAAATAAATTCTCAAAACTTAATCCAAATTTTCAAGGTCTAATCCCAATCACATATATCTTAGGCTTAGGAGTCTACAGAATCTCAAACCTAAGCTCTGATACCATTCTGTAACGCCCCGAACCCGAGGTCCGAACACGTCCTTAAACCATAATCCAATCCTATCCAAAACATAACAACCTTAATGGTAGAGCAGAGCATCTAAAATACCACAAACAAAATGATTTGTATCTCAAAACTTAACTCCCAAAAATAATCCAAAACTTTATTACAAATCTCTCGGACTAAATATCTGAACCCAAAGGAAAATAAACCAACTAACCAATTTTTGTCTAAAGAAATCATAAGCTCTATTCTCAATATCAAAAACCAGAGCAATTCCAACCGCTGTACTATATCTCGCCCTTCGTGCTACTTTTGGCCTGGAAGGGAAAGGAAACAAAAAACAAAGGGGTGAGCACGAATTGCCCAGTAAAAGTTTTTACACACAGAGGGCCAAAAATGGATACGAATACGAATTCAGAGTTATCGAATAGAGCCAATAAATAGGAATTTAGATAACTCAGTCAAATTTCACAAGCGAATACGAAAGTGACCAAAAGAAGGTTACCAAAAACGATTAACAAATATGAGTTATCGAATAGAACCAATAAATAAGAATTCAGATAACTCAGTCGAATTTTACAACCGAATAACAGAAGCGACCGAAAAATGGGTTAAATAACCAATAAGTCGAATATCGATTTACAAACGAATAACAAATCAACTCAAAAAAAGGGTTACATAACCAATAAGTCGAATATCGACTCAAAAACGAATAACAAATCGACTCAAAAAAGGGTTTACATAACCAATAAGTCGAATATCAAAATATATTTATCAAAACTTGTGGGTGTCACATACACAAATTGCTTATTATTAAGCATCACAAATCATGATTATACCATGTCGAATATCGCAGCCGGCGCGTCACAAATAAGTCACGATAATTAAAAGTGACTTTCAAACACAAATATCACCCACAAAGTAGTTTGATAAATATAGCGAATATTTATTCAAAGTCCAAAAATAGTCATTATAGACTCAAATCGAAGAGAACAAAAATACGAATCCAACGAAACAAAAATCAGCTCAATCGGAGATCGGGTGAATGAGATATCGTCAAAAGAAGTTTTGGATGAAAAGAAATGCGCGAAAATCGAGAAAGCAGAAGCAAATTGTAAATAACCAAAAAGACCCGGCAGAAAGTTGACACGTGACAAAGGAGACTCGGAATTCACACGTCAAGACCAATAGAAGAGAGACACGTTGGTCTAAAAATCTTTGAAAGTAACTTTTTTTACCGCGAACAAAGAACGGCTGAGAGCACAAAATAATTACGAACGACCTTTTACGATATAACGAACAAAGATTTTTATAAATCACATGGGAACTGTCTTTAACCCAAATTATAAGACAGTAAGACAAGATCATTGATAGCGTTACAAAAAGCGTGATGATCAATAATAGGCTCGGAAGCAAATTCAATTTTAAAATCAAACGAAGACGCAAAGATTCTCGTGTATGAAACGAAAAGACGGCGTAAAAACCCTTACCTCAAAGTAACGAATATCATGTCAAAAATCTCCTCTTTATCTTGGATCTTTACTTCAAAGTAACAATATCATGTCAAAAATCTCATCTTTATCTTGGATCAATCACCACATTTTTGCTTGAAAATACCCAAAAGAATGCACTTGACTCTTTATCTTAGATCAATCACCACCTTTTTGCTTGAATACCCAAAAGAATGCACTTGACTCTTTATCTTAGATCAATCACCACTTTTTTGCTTGAATACCCAAAAGAATGCAATTGACTCTTTTCTCTTTCCTCTCCTTTATCTCTAAAAAATATGAAGACTCTTATGTCTTCTTCTCCCTTATATAGTTTGCTAATTTAATTCTAATATGACTTGAAGTCCTAATTGATGGTGCAATCATAACACAGCTAAAAGTCCTTATTGCTAGTGTAATTATAACACATCTTAAAGTCTTCATTACTAATTTAATCACAATATGACTTAAATCCTAATCCAAGTCGAAATCTCTTCTTCTTTGTTTAAATAATATTTAATCTAATCACATTAGCCACTAAGACCATTAAATATTTAATTTCATCACTGAAAGCACTTCAAGAAAATTCTCTATGGTCCATTACTTAATTCAAATCAGTATAATTTTTAAATTATTACCTACATAAGTAGCCAAAAATCTGGGGTATTACATTACTACTTTTGGTGTACGTTGAAGTTAAGCGTGCCAATGTTAGGCATTGTACCAAGGCTATGATTTGATGTGTTATCATAATGGCGCAACGTGAGCCTGTAGGTATTGTATTGGTTTCAGATGATTTACATTTTGATTGGAGTAACTTAATTCAGCGTGTTTCATTTGTTAGCCAAGTATAAATACTTTGAGGAGCAATCTGAATATATTTTAGGGTGGTGATGACAATGGAAGTTAAAAAGTTAAGTTTGAATTTCGTAAAACACGTCATATGGGATGAGAAATTGCTTAGTACTTGGTACACCTCAGGCTTGAAGTTAAGCGTGTTATCTAGATTGTGCAAAGTATATGGTTTGGTATATCATTAGAGTAATGCAGTGGAGGCGTTATATATTGGAGATTGATTTCATTTGTTGAAAATTTTAATGTCGTAATTTTAGCTCAGTCCACTTCGTAGACTATTTAAGCCATGCATGTTTCAGGCCGAGGCAGGTTGGCATCGCAAACAAAGGGGCGATGGCGGCTGGAAAGAGAAAGGAGAATTAGGGTTTTTGCATTAGGGTTTATGAGATAGAAGAAAGGATCGGGTCGGGTTTTGAAACGGGTCGGGTTGTGGGTAAGGAATTGGGCGTGGGACAGAGAGAGGAAGTGGGCACGCGGGTCGGTTTCACAGGTCGATTGGGTCTTGCGGGCGGGTTCTGCCCAATCTAGTTGTTCTTTTGAATTTGAAATTGATTTCTGATTTGAATTTTTTTTTTGCCCCAAGGAAGAAGATAGAAGGATAGGTTTAGGGGCGATGCATGAGAATTATCCCATAGGAAATAGAGAGAGAGAGAGAGAGATAGATGAGAGAGAGAGAGAGAGATAGAGAGAGAGAGAGAGAGAGAGATAGATGTGTGTGTGTGTGTGTGTGTTAAAAAGTGGGGAAAATGTGATGGGGTGTTGGGTGGGAGGGGAGATGAGAAAAATTTGTGAAAATTTTTCTAAGCGTAGAACGAGGGTGAGAGGGTGATGACTCAACCGCGACCAGGCAGAGTATTAGGGAGGAGGGCGAATGAGGTGAAAAATTTTGAAAAATTTCTAAGTGTTGAGAATTTTTCTAAGTGTTGAGCTCGGACAAGGGTGCCGAGGGAGACCGCTGAGGGTGATCATCGATGACTGGTTACGGAAAAAAAATTCTAAGTGTCAAAAAAATGGACGGGGGGTGATGTGAGGCCAAAGGGGTTGGGAAGGGGTGAAGTGCCCAAGGTAGTGGGGGATGGTATCAAAAGTGGTGTCAATAGGCCTATGCAAGAGCCCTGTGGCTTGAAAATTTTCTAAGTCAAGAAAATGACGGCCTCTTGGATGGCTGGGTTGAGGTTATGACTTGTAGTCGTGGTAGCCCTGTGTTGCTGAGGCATGGTTGCTTGGGTGTGTCGGGCAAGGGATGAACTACACTGCGATGCTCACCTCCCCAGCAGAGTCACAAAAATAATGCCATGGAAAGTGGGTTCGTACCTACGTGGAGGTGCCACAAAGGCTGCAGTCCGAGTCAGCTTCCAAGTATGTAGAGTGAGAGACAGTGAGGGCAGAGTAAGGGCAGAGAGCAAGGCCTCCCAGAAAAGTCATGAAGGTGGCAGTGCTGTGGAGACAAGGCAAAGATGAACAAGGCAGGCAGTCGACAATCCGAGCTAAGGTCCAAGTCGGGGTCCAAGTCGAGGTCCAATGTCATGGTCGATGTTATGTCCAAAGTCATGAGAGAAATGTATTTCTCTCTCAAGAATCCAAGAGCACTCAAGTTCTAGAGTGAGAAAGTGATTTTTATCAAATGAGAGAATTCTTTCCAGAAAGAGTCCAAAAGTCCACTATTTATAGTAAATAGTATGATTATGTCATAAAATGCCACATGTCATCCACTGGGAGTGACATGTTAACAGGGGCTCCAAAAACGCCGGTTCTTCGTCAGACTATTGGTTCCCAAATTAGTGCTACCTGCCCCATTCAGCGTCGCTCTACCTGTCTGAGAAGACTGACCACATCGCGGTAGCATGATCAGAGTAAGCCCGTTGCCCCAGCCACTAGTCCAAGCCCTTACTGAATCCCACAAGATGCATCAAGAGACGCGTAGAGAACCTGACAGCGGTGAGCGTTGCCCCTATGACCAACTGTCAGGTGGACTAGGTGCGATGCCCTCCAAAGACCTGCTCCCGTCTCAGAGTGAGCCGACAGTCATCGTCCTAGGGCTGCCGATGATCACTGGTAATGTGAGTGGACATGGTCGCAGCTCTGTGCCTACTGTCATGCAAGTCACCCCAGGCAATGATAGCTTTGTGGTAACGAGCCTATCCCGCTTCGAAGGGTCCTCGTGCCGGAGCACTACAAACAAAGCCCCCCGGGATTAAGACGGTGATAGCTTTATGGTAATGAGTCTATCCCGCTACAAAGGGTCCTCGTGCCGGAGCACCACGAACGGAGCCCCCCGAAAAAAAGACGGTGATAGCTTTGTGGTAACGAGCATATCCCGCTGTCGAATGGTCCTCATGCAAGAGCACTACGAGCGGAGCCCCTCGAAATGCTACACACTCTGGAGAGTGGGTAGGACATGTTCCACATCCATGGCGGGGGTGCATGGTGTGGTGAATGAGTGTTGTGTCCAGGGGCCTGTAACATGATTATGGCGCATAGACGTGGTGCCTACAGCACGAGGCATTGATTATGGCGCATGGGCATGGTGCCTACAACACGAGACATTGATTGCGGCGCATGGGCGCGGCGATGACCGTCGCGAGACCATACTTGGTGCTGGGGGCACATGTCATGGAAGTGGCGCACGGGCGCGGTGGAGTGAGTATGGTGTCGAGGGCACTGTAGAGTGATAGAGAGCCCAGGGGCATGGCTGTATCAGCGTGCACGGGCGCGACGGAGTGACGTTCAGGCGATTGGGGTCGCGGAGTGATGTCCAAGCGACAGGGGTCGCAGAGTGACTTTCTGGCGGCAGGGAGTCGTGGAGTGACTTCCGGAGGATGGGGGTCGATGAGTGACGTCTAGGCGACGGGGGTCGCGGAGTAAATTCCAGGCGATGGGGGTCGCCGAGTGACGTCCGGGCCCTTGAAGAGTAGTGAAGATGCTAAGTATGGAAGCCAAAGGCCAACCCCAGAGGAAGGCCGAGGCTGAGGCCGACCCCCAAGGGAGGTAGAGGCTGAGGCCGACCCCAAGGGGAAGGCCAAGGCCGACTTCCTTATGTAAGAGCCAAGGTACACCGACGGGTAACTGATGATGTGCGAGGGTCGGAGCGTGATGAGCAGTCTCTCAAGGATGAGCTTCTTGGTGACGAAGTCACGTAGAAAAAGTGAGAAGTGCACGTGACTTGAGAGTGCACGTTTTGACCGGTTGGAGGCGTTGAATATTGCATGTTGCTTATGCGGACGTGTCATGAAAATTGGGACCCCCAATGGGCCTTTGGATGCTATCAGAATAGGTTGGGAACAATCATTTTCGTTGTTGTGCCACAAATAATAAAATGGAATGGAAAATAACCTAATAAGATTAAAGTGACAAGAATTCAAAGTTAAAAAAGGCAAGAAAGTAGAAATTAGAAGTCGAAAGAGAGAATTAGTGGAAAGCAAATAATACCTTTTCAGGTAGAATTAATAAGAAAAATAGAAGAACCTGATGGGAAAGAAGTTAAGGACCCGTACGTTTATGATATTCGTTTTCTGTTTTTTGCAATGATGATGAAAAAGATTCTTTTGTTTTTTTTTTTTTGGTGTACTTTTACTAGAGTTGTCAAACGGGCCGGGCGGCCCGTGGGCTGGCCCGGCCCGGCCCGGTTCTGGCCCGGGCTGGCCCGGCCCCATCCATGAACAGTAGCGGCCCAGCACAAGCGGGCTTGGGGCCTGGACCAGGCCTTCAGTTTCTGCGAAAAAGCCCGGCCCGGCCCGGCCCGGAAACGGCCCGGTTTGGCCCGGCCCGAAGTCGGCCCGGTTCTGGCCCGGTTTGGCCCGGGTCTGGCCCAGTTTTGGCCCCACCACTTGTTTGAATTTTTTGCTTTTCCCCCCCTTTCTTCCACCCCTTTTCCAAAATTCCACTTTTACCCCCCCCAACAGCATTGTTATGTGTTAAGATTTTATTAATAAAGCTCACCAAGAAGAGTATGAAAATGTTTAACATATAATAAAAAATATAATGGCTAACAAATAAATATGTATATACATACATACATATATATGTATATTACTTATAATGAAATAAAAGGATAAAGATTAGGTTCGTTAAATTGTGAATATTGCCTAGAGATGAAATTTAAAATTGAATAACAAGAAAAAAAAAAAGGGCCCGCGCCCGGCCCAAGCCCGGCCCTAGATATTGGCCCTAGGGCCAGGGCCTGGACTGGGCCTAGGTTTGCCTTCGGCAGGCCCGGCCCGGCCCGGTTGGCAGCCCCACTGGCCCGGCCCCACAGCAGGCCCGATGGGCTTGGGCTGGGCCGGCCCAAGCCCGGCCCTTTGACATCTCTAACTTTTACCATTGTTTGTTTTTCGTTTTGGATAAAATTACTCAAATAGTGACAAAAAACTGAAAACATCTCCTACCTCCAAGGTGTTTTTAGCTTTTTTCACCCAAACATAAACCCAATATAAGAAAAAATAGTAAAAAACTTTTTGGTGAAAATGATAAAGGTACAGGAACATATTTTCAAACTGAATGTGAAAATCATGAAAATAAAAACTGAAAACAAATATTGTAAACGTACGGCCCTAAGGAAGCTAGGTTTTCTATTTCTGGAAAGGAAGGGATACAGATATTAAGTGTGGGAGGTAAACTTCCATTTATGGAAAGTCTAGAGGGAGGAAGATGAGAGAGAGAGAGAGAGAGAGAGAGTGAAATCATAGGGGAAGAGAGACAAAGAGAGAGAGAGAGAGAAAGAGAGAGAGAGAAGAATTCTGTGTAATGCACTAACGTATTAAGAAATAATCTAATGGTTAGGATTAAATCAAATAATAGATGCAAGAACACATGATTAACACTCGAGACAAAAGCAGGCAGAAGAGTCACGTGGCGCGCTGCGGTGCACCCACGTGGTGCGTTCTTGTGACTCGCGCATCAAATTCGTCGCTAAACTTTAAACGCGCGTAAAGGTTTCGTCTAATATCTGATTGAGCCCATTCAAATTGTGTTGGACTCGTCTCGTCGAGCTCTTTAATTTGGCTATATACTCGAGCAAAAATTTGTAAAATTCAACAATCTATCATTTTACCATTAGTTAATGATTAATACCTTTTTAAGCATGCTTAATCGCTTAAATTGTGAAACACGTTTTATTTTATTCAAACAAAGAATGCAATACAAATATAATATGTCAATCAAATTTAAATGTGTTTAAAGTTAAGAAAATAATTAGAAGTTAATTAAGATTGGGGTCTCACATCTAGCCCTCCTTATAAAAATTTGGTCCCCAAATTTACAGCACGTTAGAATTTTTTTTTTTTAAATGGCAGATTAGGAAGACCATTACAACTACACACACACTAAAAATATGAAGAAAAACTCAAATGTGCATGTTGCAAAATTAAAATTAAAATCAAAGATATCAAAGTTAGTACATGTAAATGCAAAGCAAAGGGCAGTAATTGGTGAACAAGATTAGAAATTATGAAATTTAAGACAGTGTACAAGAAAAATGAGAATATACATGAATTTATAGAAAATCAGATAAAGGTCATGTAATTAACAATAAGGTTATACAACCCTCGAATAAGAAAGATATCATATAGTCAAAGGAAAATGTAGAAGAATTTAAAGTAGCCGGTAATTAAGAAAAAGTAAAGTTGTAAATAAGCAAAAATGTAGCAAAATCAATTTACCTAAAACTAGATAAATGTCACATTATTAACTACATGGTTACGCCAATCCCAGATAAGAAAGATGCTACATAATTAAAATACACACATAAAAGAATTTCAAGTTACTAGTATAAGAAAGAATATAAAATTTCATAGGAACGCTTATTGTACTCGTTGCCATAATTCGGGACAAGTCTCAAATAAGAAAGATACTATTTATTCAAAATAAACACATTGAAGAATTTCAAGTAACTTGTTCTAATATCCCAATCTTAGGTTTAAACCTTTTAGTAACTTCTAACAATTTTATTTAATTTTTAGAGGCAAATTTTACAAGTAAGAAAAATTGCGTCTTCTAGCGACGATTCGCATGAGCATTTTTATTGTTATTAAAGAAAGCGAGTGAAGTACCTCGAGGAATTATTATTCAATTAGGGTTTTTTCCTAGCCTACTTTGGTCGCACCCAAGGGCCCACCAGGGGTCCCGTTTCGCGCGACATGTCACATATTCAATGGTCAATTTTTCAACGCTTACAAGCCGGTCAAAGCGACACATACTCAAGTCACGTGAATTGCTGGTGAAACAACCTTGGCGTGCCTTCCCCCTTAGGGGGGTCGGCCACCTTCCCCTTCAAGGGGTCGACCCCATCCCTTCACTTCTCTTCAACGGACCATGCATCGTCCGCGACACCAGTCGCTCGCGCTTCGTCTTCGCGACCCCCTCGCCCACACACCATCTCTGCGACCTCTGTCGCTAGGGCACCGTCTTTGCTACCCCGGTCGCCCATCGGCCGCGCGCTGTCTCCGCGACACCTTTCGCCCGAGCCCTTGCGCCGTCTCCATGACCCCCGTTGCCCCACGCGTCGTCATTATACATACTCCGTAGCGCCCATGCGCCCGCCACTGATTCAATCGTGCCCCCTAGCTCCCTATCACACTACAGTGCCCTCGACACCATACAAACTCCGCTGAGCCCATGCTCCGCGCCACTGATACAATCGTGCCCCCTAGCTCCATGTCACACTACAGTGCCCTCAGCACCATACACACTCTGTCGCGCCCATGCACCGTGCCACTGATACAGCCGCACCCCCTGGCTCTCTGTCACATTACATGCCCCCGGCACCATACACACCCTGTCGCGCCCATGCACGTCGTTGATACAGCCGTGCCCCCAAGCTCTTTGTCACAATGCCACAATCATGTTACATGCCCCCTGGTTACCACACTCATTCACCATAACAGTGCCCCCGCCATGGACGTGGAACATGCTTCTACCCACTCTCAGGAGTGTGTAGCATCCCACGAGGATAGGCGACTCATTCAAAAAACTATCTCTGCCATGGAGCTTTTCAACTCCCCTTCCGCCATTTAGACGGCTCCTCTGGGATGCTACCTCGGCCCATCAGGTAGATGGCTCCTTCGGGATGCTACCTTGACGCTCTCTGAGTGCTCCGGCACAAGGACTCACCCGCGGAGATAGGCGATTCCTCTGGGACACTATCTCTGCCAGGGAGCTTTTCAACACTCCCATTCTGCCAGGTAGACGGCTCCTCTGAGATGCTACCTCGGCCCGTCAGGTAGACAGCTCCTCATGATGCTACCTCGACACCCTCCGAGTGCTTCGGCACAAGGACTCACCAGCAGGATAGGCTCGCTCTTAGCTCTCTAAGACACTATCTCCGCCAATGAGCTTTTTAACTCCCCTTCCGCAAGATAGACGGCTCCTCTGGGATTGCTACCTCAGCCCGTCGAGTAGACGGCTCCTCCGGGATGCTACCTCGACTCGTAGAGTAGACGGCTCCTCTGGGATGCTACCTTGACGCGCTCTGAGTGCTCCAGCACAAGGACTCACCCGCGGGATAGGCGACTCCTCCAGGACACTATCTTTGTCAGGGTGCCTGACTGGCCTACGTGTCGGTGCTCCGACACTGGGGGCTTGTGTCGGCACCCTTAGGGGCTATGACCCCTGGGTCACTCTGAGACGGGAGCAGGTCTTCGGATGGCATCGCACCTAGTCCACCTGGCAGCTGGGTGTCAGGTCTTCCCCACCGCTGCCAAGCATGTGGGACTCTGCAAGGGCTTGGATTGGTGGCTAGATCAAGGGGTTCTCTGGCCACACTGACGTTATGGGAGCCAGTCTTTCCAGACAGACAGAGCGACGCTATGAGGAGCAGGCCGAGTGAATATGCGATCCGACAATCCATGGAGCACTGACACCTGTGGACCCCTCGGTGACCTGTCGCGTGATGATATCATCATCTCAACCTCTATAAATGAGGGTTTTGAGATTTCATTTTGAAGGACTTTAGATTCCCAGAATTCTCTCACTTTCTCTTTCTCTCTCTAGAATTCTAGAGAGAGAAACATACAGGACCTTGACTCTAGACCCAAGCATCAGATTGTGACTGTCGTCGTATATTCATCGCGCGTCGTTGCCCTCGCAGCACTGCCACCCTCAGGCTCTGTCTGTGAAGCCCTTGGTCTCTGCCCTTGTTCCACCCTTGTTGTGTCCCACATCATCGTACTTGGCATCTGACTCGAACTACATTCCTTGTGGCAGCTTCACGTCGACTGCGAACTCACTTTCCTTGGCATCAAGGTTATTATGTAAATGTCTAATGTCTTATTCTAGGCAGAATGAGATAGATGGAGAAAAATATGAAATTTTAAAATGATAGAGAAAGATTCAAGGATATAAAAGAGGAGACTTTGGAAGCAATTAAAGAATATATGTTTATAAATAAGAAAAATATATTAATGGTGAGAGAGAGAGAGAAGACAGAAAACGGGTAAAGAGAAACAGAGGGCAGCCGACCCTAGAATGGGCGGCCCTCTGCCAGATCTGGGCAGCTCTATTTTTGGCCATATATGCAGCCGTCGACGACAACTCCAGACCACGCCTTCACCAAACACCATTGCCAACACCTCCGTGACTTCCATGCCGTAATCAATGCACTGCTACCACCACCAAGTCGCCATGCTTCCACTGCCGCGGGCAAAGCCATAATCAGTCAAGGGCTACGAACGGCCGCTGTAGCCATCACGACTTTGGCCAGAGGCCAATCTCCCCAACACAGCAGGCAATCGCCATGGGTATCCCTTCTTCTTTGATTGCCCCAGCAATTTTCTCTACCACCGTTACAACAAGCTGTCGAGGACCACCTCTATACCACCACCGAACCACCAGTTTTCCATGGCATACACTGCACGACCTCTAATGCACTCCCTTCAATCATGACCACCTACATACACACATCATCATAGTCACAATATGTCTATGGATTGAACCTTGTTTGATCTTGTTGTGGGTAAACGAATTAGATGGTCTCATTTGGCAAAGGTTCGTCGACGGTGAATGTGTGGCTGTGTGGTAAATTGTGTGGTTGTGTAGTGTGTGTAGTGTAGTGTGGTTGTGTAGTGTGTGTGCTATGTGTTGTGGTGTATTTGTGTATGACGATGTACGTAGTGTCTGTATGTGTTGGTGGTCAGGCTGAGGTTTATGTGCGTGTGTTACGTGTTTGCAATTGTGCGTGCATAATGTGTATATTTACTTTGTGGGCAAACGTGAAAACAGGCTTGCTTTTATTAAGGTTCAGCCAGACGAGGGACTGGTACAATTCAAAATTTAAATACAATTCAGCACTTTCTTCGGGTGCCTTAATTCATGCACATACAGGCCATGGTGGTTGCAGAGAACTGAGTCCTCCTGTGCAAAGTTGAGGAGGTCAGCAAGAGGGTGTAATGGATGTGCGCAGTGAGGATAGGTATTTGTGGGGGTGTGTGTATGTGTATGTAAAGTGGGTATATGTGTGGGTATGTGTGTGGGTATTGTGTGTAAGAATGTAGAAGTATGTGTGTGAAAAGGTGTGCGTAAACATGTATACTTAGTGAATGTGTGTGTAGTTCTTCAGTGTTTTATGTAGTAGAGAGTAACCTGAGAAGGTTAATGAGAGACAGAGTAGGGTTCGTGTGTATAAGGTGTAGGGTTCGTGTGTATAAGGTGTAAATATGAGTGTTTGATCCAAGAACTTAGAAATAGGAAGTGTAAGCGTCGCTAAAGGCTTGAGTTTTTCTATGAGTCCCTAGTTGGATTTTAAAAAGCTATTTCCAATTTCATTTTGACAAAACACAAAAGATAAACCCCTATTATTTTTATGAGATCTATATTATGAAATTCTTTTTGGGATTTTTGGGTATACGAAGGGCATTAAATGATTTTATTCGGAAAAAGAATTTTTGATTTATTTAATATAGCAAATGAGCTTCTTTTTAGTTAAAAATGTTTACCTTGTTTTATTGGGACACTTAAGTGTCTAAAGTTTCTTGGTATTTTGATACCTTTTACTCAATACCATTTACTGTATCATTGAGATGTGGCCAGTTAGCTCTCAGTTAAAATATCGGATAAGGGTTTTAAGCAAAAAATTCCCCGAAGGACTTTTTAGTCCGGAAAAAAAAAATTTGGTTTGCTTAAGAAGATATTTTAAACTGTTTCAGAATTTTCGCTGTGTGATGGTTAACGGAGATATTTTAATAATTTGTCATAAATTGGGGGTGTATTTTTGTAATTTTACAGACGTCGGTTTCCAATTTCAATGGCGAATTTAGTGGTACCGTGCTCAGGACTGTCCTATGCTTGTACATGTATAAGTGTGTATTATGCATGTATTTGTGTATATTTTTAGGATTATGGGTGCATGTGTGTGTTATGGGTTTGTGTGCGTGTTTGTCAAAGAAAGAGACACGAAGAAAGAAAGGGTAGGTGTATTAGTATGGGTTGTCGAGATGATGGGGGTGTGTTAGTCATTATCTTGTAGAGTTCAAGAGAGTGAATCAGAGAGTTAGAAAAGCCGGATGGAGTCAGACATGTATGAATAGACGGATAATGAAAGAAGTTGAGGAAAAAATGGCAGGATTTACTCTAAGTGAGTTTTGGAAGAAGTGGAGATGAGCGCGTATACTATTGGCTTATTCAAGAGGAGCTTAGAATGTATTGGACAATTCTTTTGTCGGATGTAGCAAGCAGTCAGAGCACAGGATGCAGTTAGCAAGAAAATGCATAACATTATGTAAGTGACCTTTCTGATCCCTCTAGTGTACATATAAGTATATGTTATCTGTTTTTGAGAAATATCTAGTAGTCATAAATGAACTGCTTATAGTTAGCTTTTTGCGAAAGCAGGGATGAGAATTGTTTAGGAAGTTAATATCGAGTTATAACGTCTTTGTGTAGATCGTATCCTGATAAATGATTTCTCCTATTTAGGTTAATTCAAAGGATTTGTGTTTGAGGTTGATTAGCTTAACATAGCTTCGGACCGAGGTAAGGGATTTCTATCGAAACTCAATTTTATCCATTTGTCCTCATGAATATTTTTCTGAATTGTTATCAAATTTTCTTTAGACTCGATTATAATTGTTATGAAATTTCATTGATTGTTATTAATACCCTGTTTTGAGCCTTATACGTTTACTAGAAATCTTATTCGATGCTCTCTGTTTATTTCTCGTTGTGCATCGATTTAATCATTGTACTATCGATTATTTTATTCTGCATATTGACTTGAGTTAGTGTATTGAAGAGTTATAAGGACGGTCAGTACCGGGGGTGATATAAGGATGGTCTGTTATTGTCGGGAGATGCTAGTACCTGAAGGGTCTAGCTAGTGTTCATATACATATGTAACTACAGTGTTATTAAGCATCGCCTTTGTAGCTTTGTGCACTGCCTGTGTGGCTTTGCTAAGTGTTTCCCTGCACTGCCTGTGTGGCTTTGCAAATTTACTCATGTTCAGTATCATCTACATCGTTTCAGTGTAATTAAAATTGTTGCTAATTGTATCTAGTTTGGTTCAAGGGATTGAGTTGAATCTATTCCTTATCGTTTGAAGTGAATCTGATAATCATTGTATTCTCATTCCCTCTTATGGATTTTGAGCTACCTTACTGAGCTCTCGAAAGCTCACCCTCTTTTTCAATTTTCCCTCTGTAGGTAATAACTAACAATATATTGCATTGAGTATGGATTAGATCTGAGTGAGGGAAGAAGAATTCAATTTTGGTCTTGATCATTAGAACCCCTGCATGGGTTAGTATTGCTGTTTAAAATTTTTGACTCAGAATTGATGTTTCAATTATGACAGTACGTTTAGAGTATTGTCTTATTCGATATTTTAGTTGCTCTGACAGACTGATGGTACTATATTGGTAGAGATTTAGGGTATTATTGTCTTAGTGTAAATGATTGAGTGAGTGTTAACATTTCAAAAATTCCAAGATGTTACAGTTGGTATCAGAGCTTAGGTATGAGATTCAGTAGACTCATAAGTCTAAGATAATCTGTGACTGAGATTGGACTTTGAAAACTTGAATTAGGTTTTGAAGACTTTTGAGGTTTTAGCATTGGATTGAGATTTGCGCTAAGTACGCAATAGTAGACAGGTCACTAACCTGAGAATTCTCGGATCTTAATCAAAGAAGATGATTGAAGGATAAGAATGTAATCTTTTAGTTGCTTTAAGTAGTTCCATCAAATAGAAGTTATGAACGGTAAAGGTTGTGATAGCTAATGGATGTGTGATACATGTGTACGTATAATTAGATTTTTGGGTCCTTTAAGGTGATACTTTCAATGTGATGGATTCGGTAATAGTTTAAACTGGTTTGGTTTGATATTTGAGTGCCCAGTGAAAGTATGATGGTTACAGTTTAAGTATTTTGGTGTGACACTATATGCTTTTAGAAATTGCCATCCATATTGGTTAAGTCAAAGTTGTATGCTCCAAAGGTTATTTGATGGTATCGATTTTGGTGACAATTTAATAAATTGAGATGGGCAACATATTTCCCTTTAAGTGATCACATGGGTTTGATTAGTGAACTTCATAGCCACAACAATTACAATTTTAGTTGGGCCTTAAACATTGAGTTATGGTCTTGGTAGTCCATGAAAAATGGATAGGAAAATTGAGTTTGATTCTGTGTTGAGTAATCACATGTATGGAGGATTAAGACATTTATGGCCGTAGAGTATATGACTCTAGAATTTGATGTTCATAATAGGATGGCAATGCATTGGGCTGAGAGTGTGCCAATAATGTAGTAACTTTAGTTATGAGTTAACCTCAGTAGTCAACGAAATGTTATTAAGAGAGGATTAAGATGACTCCAATTGTGACTTTTCATGAGAATGGATGTTAAACTCAAGATTTGAATCCTGTAGAGTGCAAGTCTCATGTGATGAGGAAATTTCTTAGTACTCTGGTAAACCTTTGGCTTGAAGTTAAGTGTGTTATTCTGGCAGGATTTGAGATCTGAGAGTTCTCAATAATAAATTGAACTATATGGTTGTATTTTACTTTATTTTATTGAGAACTTTACCCCGGTGTGGGTAATTTGATTAGATTGGGTTTGTGTAATTGTTTTAACCGTTATGTTGAAATTCTCTTCTGAAGGGGATTATTAATAGAATGAGCTCTCTTTAATTGTGGTCTTATAGAGACTTTTCTTTTTATGGATTTAAAGAAGGGGATTATTAATAGAATGAGCTCTCTTTAATTGTGGTCTTATAGAGACTTTTCTTTTTATGGATTTAAATGCCCTGTCTATACCTAGTATTACTAGTGATATGGTGGATTAATATTTCATTTTAAGAACCTGGATAGCAATCACGACTTGCTATTTTGGGAGTGTACGTGACAAGGTTGGGTTCTATAGTACTTAGAGCTTAAGTAATGATCTAGCTGATTGGGTTATGAAAACCTAAGTTATAACCAGAATCCTATAGTATAGTGAAATGTTTGACGTCGTTGAATTGCAATTTTGCGCTTTTGACAAATGTTTTGGACAATTATATATAAATGCACAAGTACTTCTAATGTATGAGTGGAGTAGGGTTAAGATGGTAAAGGGAAATATGAGTATAATTGGCGAAAAACCTAATCAAGGATGTAGAACAACATTAGCATATTAGCTAGATAGAGATAATATAAGGCTGTAGTTCTTGAAGTTTTTGGAGCTCTTAGCTTTTAGTTCGTAGCTCTTAATTGCGACCGTTAGAGCGCTAAGTGAAAAAAAATTACGTTATAGTGAGATTTCTGAGTTTATAAGGTTTTGAAACAAGGCTTCATAGAGTAGTAGTACTTTAAATTGAAATGTTCGATTGGGACGAGCAAAATTTTGTCTGAGAGCATAGAGCCACTGGGTTGACTTTGCTGTGAATGCACACGAGAATTTTGCTTTGGATCTTATATCCTCATTTTGATAGGTACAAGTTATGTGCATATGTTGGACTATGGGGGAGGTAAATTGAGGTAATGAGTACTGATGTTTTAAGCATACATTTTTTTATCTGTAGCCCAGGGTCCTACATTGATTGGCGAGCATGGCTTTATCTGACTTCGAGGTTTGAACTACCATAGGATAAACTGATGTAATTGATGACGGGAACTAGTTGCTCACAATTGATGACGGGGCCATGTTCTGACAGACTGTTACAGCTTTTAGCATGGTTTATTGCAGTTTTTAGTGTGATGATCTCTCCACTTGGATCTCCACACTCCACGTGGTTTCACTTACCTTCTTGTGGTCACTACTGGGTCTTCTGTATTTTCTTTTTCTTTTGCTGATCTTAGCTTAGGTGTTATGTTTATTGTTGCCAGTGTGGCTTGTTTTCTGCCTAGTTTAGGTTTTCCTTGTTGCTCTTGCTTAACAAGACTCGCGTTTCTTTGTTGTATTCCTGGGGTATGCCCCTTGTAATTGTTGTACTTGTTTCATCGGTTGATATATATTTTTATTTATAAAAAAAAACTAGTTGCTCATCATCTTTGACTGGATTAAGTATTTCATTCTTTCAAAACCAAAAAAAACTATAATTTATGTCTATAGAATGATTTTGATTTGAGCCACGAAGTTAAGAGTACATGTCGAGGTGACACAGTATATGGATTGTGAAATATCGAGGACGAATTTCTCTTAATGGAGGTAGAATGTAATATCCCCGTCTCAAATTAAGATTATTGTTAATTAGGATAAACTTAGTTAGACTATTAGCGAGCATTGCTTGGTTGGTGAAACTTCACTATTTAGCGATGAATTGGTAGTATAAATGGAGACATCATAACATGTTGCATAATCTAGTATGACGGACTTGTAATTTAAGATTATTAATATTCGAGGTACGACTTATCATTCGATTAAAGTATGTTAAATGCGTATCACACAGCTTGGTGCTTTAAGGTCTTTAGTGCATCTACATGTAAAGTTGCTTGAGATTATATCCGAGTTTGGTTGTCAACCATTAAGGGAAAAAAAACTGCAATTCATCCTTTTCTTCTTAGTCGAAAATGGAACAAGTTGAAATTCAAGATAATAACTCGTATTAGGAGGCACCTATAAAGATGGACAATACAAAGAAACAGGTTTTACATTAATGCCGGTGGTCAAAGTTGTTTGGGAAAAACCGTGCGGTAGAGGAAGCCACCTTGAAACCCGAGGCGCTAATGCCATGAAAATGTCCGCATCTAGTTGCAGAATGATGTTTGTCCCTATTTCGAGAACGCAATTTATTTAAGGGGAGAGGATGTGATGCCCTGAAAATACTGAAATTTAATCTAACTGTGAATTAGATTAATTAAGGGGGCTATTTTTATTAAGTGTCATTATGCGGGTGATAATTAAGTGTTAGGGAGCTAAATAAGTGATTAGTGTGGCCTTGGGGGTTAAAATGTAATTTGGAAAGTAAGGGGGAAAATGCAATTTTGAAAAATATGGTTAACAGTATGAATATTTTTCTTAAATAGCATCATTTGGGGTCATAATTAGATGTTAGGGGGTTAAATGAAGGGTTAATGTGGTTTTGGGGACAGTGTAATTTTTCTAAAGTTGTGGGGCCAAAGTGTAATTTTGAAAACTTTGGGGGCCAAAGTGCAAATTTTAAAATTTTGCAAGAGATGTCACTACTATGGGGGAAATCAGCCTGAAGTTGGCCACCTCCTAGTTGATATTAGGCTGACTAAGTTAATCAAATAATAAAAAATTAAAGGATAATTATTAAATAAGGGAATTATAAAAGAAATTTTGTGGAGTTAAAAGTGCAAATATGATAAAGTCATCAACAGTGGCAGTGCCGTGAACAGTATCCCGTGAAGATTACAGAAATAGGGAGGGAAAAAGAGAGGACGAAGAAGAAGAAAGAGAAAAGAGTACCCTAAATCTACAAGGGTAATCACATTTCTTCAAACCCTTAATTGTGAAAGAAACTTATGGGTTTTTGGTTGAAAAATTCATGTATATATATATATATATATATATATATATATGGATCGTGATCCATTGCTAGCGCTAGCACTGTTGCTAGCGCTGTTTTCCCGTCCGCTACATAATGTAGCGGACGATAACTTACCGTCCGCTACATTATATAGCGGACGGTGCTAGCGCTAGCAATGGATCACGATCCTATATATATATATATATATATATATATATATATATATATATATATATATATATATATATATATATATATATATATATATATATATATATATATGTGTGGTGTAAATTATGATGGAATTGTGTATAATTTGGGTGTATAAAGGTTTGGAAAGGAAGAAGGGAAAGAATTCAATGTTTAGTTTTTGTTCTTAGTGTATGTCCATGAGTGTGTTTCGAGTGGGTATAGAAATGAAAATTTGGGTGGATTAATGAACTAATTTGGATGCTAACCTATGTAAAGAGATGAAATTTGATGGAATTGAGTGGAATTCGGGGTGTTTGTATATGAAAAATAGGAGTTTGTATGGTATATGGCATTCGGTAGTGAGAGAAAGAGAGAGGTTGAAGATGAAAAGTAGGTGTATTGAAGTTGAATTAGTTCGTTAAGTGATTTGAATAGTGACTATTTTTGTCACTAAAATTGGGAATTAATTAACTAGTTTGAAATTTGAATTTTTAAAAATAGTTAGGGTTAGATTTAGCCAAAGTGCAAAAAAGATACCCTAATTATTTTTAGGAGACCTGATCTGTGAAACAATTTCATAGTTTTCTGAGATCCGAAAGGGGGATAACGGACGCGATGATTTTGGAAATTTACGGTGAAATTTAAAGCTATTTTTGGCCGAACCGACTTTTAAGCGCTTAGTCCGGGCACCGGTTCGGGATTTTTAGGCAAAAAAATTTTAAAAAATTTTAGCTCAAAAATGCTTTGGCACGCTTAAAATAGCATTTTAAAGTGGTCTTGGGATTTTTTTAGATATTGAAAATTCCCAGGGGCATTTTGGTAATTTGCCACCGGAGGGAATATTTTGGTAATTTTTCCTATAAAATTTTCCAATAGACTTTATGGCCCGAGAAAGGGTGTAAGACATCTGAAAGGTTATTTTAAAGTAGTTTTGAGATGTTGGGGCCCAGGGTTGTTTTGGTAATTTTACATAAGTTGGGGGTGTTTTGATAATTTTCTCCTTTGAAATTTTTTGAGGGTTAAATTTGGTCTATAAATGATGTAGTAAATCTGTAAAGTAGTTTTAAAATGGTTTTGGGGTGTTGGTGGTGTAGCGGCCATCAGGGGGTATTTTGATAATTTATCATGTTGGCACTAAATTTTTGGGAACACGTGTTATATAGTGTCCAGAGTGATGAAAAATGAGAAATTGTGGTAATATGTCTAAAATGAGGGTTGTTATCGAAAATGAGTCGATAAGACTAGGTTAAGGATCAGGCATCATTAAGCATCCGATAACTAGCTAGTTATTGGATGCTTAAATGATGCCGACGAGTATCGTCTTATTTGATCAGGTGATCCTGCTCGTCGAGGTTGCGAGTTGCTTCGGCTATAAGCCAATGTGGTAAGGACAATATTATTCTAATATGCTAATTAATTATTTCGATTAACATGACATGTTGATGACGTTTATGTTAAACTCTTGTTGTTAGGAGTGGACACCAGGAGTCATTATGACCGGTACTCATTTATTGAATTATGTTGTTGAGGACTTAAGATAGAATAAATTCCCTAATTCTGCCCCGTTGATGAAATTTAGTGAGGATAATGCGCATCCTAGTATGCTATGACTTGATTCAACTAGCATATCTGACGTTGGGGGTGATATTGTGTAAGGGTTGATGCATTGTTGTTGTGAGATGTCAGCAATTATTGATAGTCGATATATCTTCTGTTTGAGAACATTATTGAGGACTTGTGTTTAAACGTCACCCGAGTCCGCCCGAGTCCGCTCTGTCATTGATAATGATGATGTTGAGATTGTTGCGTTGTTGTTGTGAAATGTCAGCACTTATTGATAATCGACATTTCTCTTATGTAAGAACGTTGTTGAGGGCTTGTGGCAAACTTTTCCCGAGTCCGCCATGTCGATGATGTTACGTTGAACTCTTATTGTTAGGTTTGAACACCAGTTGATCTTTTAATCCGGTATTCCTTGTTGAGTTGTGTTATTGACGACATAAGGTAGAATAGTTTTCCTTAGCCCGCCCCATTGATGAAGCCATGTTGCTTAGCTGTAATGTGGTTAGGGATAAGCACTCTAGATGAGTTCTCTGCTTGTTGACAGTTTCTCTTTTATTTAATTGAGACTGGGATGAACATCGCATAAAATGGGACATCAATATGAGGAGGATGGTCTATGAATTATGATCACTGGCCAAAGAGGATGTATGGTGCTCAAGCCGAGTTTGGTCAAGTTCAGTCTGTCGTGTCCGAGTTGCACTGCATTTGATTTTCTTTTGATGTTAATGATTTTAATGACTTGTATTCTGTTGATATTTATTTCTTTCAATTTCCTGTTTTAATGTTCACTTGCACAGTCGGCTAATCAGTCTATCCTGTCTATGAGGAGGTGCAGCAATGTTATTCTATTGGGCCTTGAAGCCACTCGGTCTAAAGAAAGAAAATTATCGTTTGACAAGTTATGTTGATGCTGGAATTTATTGTGTACTCTTGGTTCATTGATATTGTTGAGATGATATTTATTTCTCCGAGTCTCTCGAATCATTTGTATACGATACACCATGTGTTGTCTTTACCGGGTGATTTGCGCTCATTCCTTATGTTGTGTTGTGCAAGCTATAAGGTTGATCAAGGAGAACCCTCTAGAAAGGGAAAAGAAACAAGCTAGAAAAGTTGAGCAATGGGATCACTTGAGTGAGGTAAGATAAGCTAGAAATGGTGAGATAAAGATTGAACAGCGAGATAAGTTGATAGGAGTTACACGACTACAATCGTGTATTACAATGAATATGTTGTTTAAGGACTTGAGAGTCTTTTGCTATAGTATTATGTATGCTTGTAAGAAAATTTTTGTAAAGACGCATTTTAGAGCGTTTAATGATGCATGAAGATATAGTTGCTCTGTATTCTACACGGGTTGATGGTGATTATGATCGATAACTCAGTGCGGTGATGTCACCAGGGTTGAGGGTGTCGCATCTAGCCTCATAATTGTGTTGGTCCTCAAGTCTGTCCTTGAGTCATGTGATCTTTTCTGTGTTTATAATAAAAAATTATGTTGTCCTTTTTTGTTAATCAAATAAATAATGGGCTTTATTATTAATTATGGTACATTATTGAGTCTAGGCTTAGTAATGTGATTTAGCTAACTAATTCAATTCAGTCAAGTTTCATGTCTAGCCCAGTTGCATAACTAGTTCATCAATCCAGTCCAACTCCATGAGTCCAGTCCAATGTTGTCAGGTCCAGTCCAGTGTCAGATTTAGTCAAAACAATTGATTTAGTTGGTCTAGATAATATTGGAAAATGATTTGTGAATTATCCCTAATGCAAAGGTAAGATCAATCTATTTTATGGTTAGGGAGTGAATTATCCCGAATATGATATATCCCATTTATGATATCAACGATAATTACTGAAAATAGGGTTAGATATTGCCTCGAAATTCAGATGAAAATTATTTTTTAATTTATGGGATGAACCGGCTGGACTAATCGGCCGGTTAGTTGGCTTTTGTCAATCTACGATTTTGTCACTCATCTGACTTATCTCCAGCCTTGTAGATTGGCATAGCCTATCTTATCCGATTTCGTGACCTTGAGCACTATAAATAGAGCCATTGGCCTTCATTTCAAGGAGCCCAGAAGTTTATTCTCTTTAGAGCTTGCATATCATTTCTCCGTGAAGTAATATTCTTGCTCTCTCGAGAATCCACACCATTCCAATTCACTCTTATAAAATCCATTGTACTCTTTGCATTGTGGAACATAAGGATAATATTCTTGAGTTGTCAAGACAAGCTACGTTGAGAGGTAATGTTTAATAGCTTTTCTAGATTAGAAATCATATAGATCATCTCCTCCCTCCCCATGATCACATTTCAAATCATAAACAACAAAAAAATTCTTTTACATTTCTTTGTCTAAAGTCTAAGTTCGAAATGTAGATTACTCCCCGTAAGTTCAGAGTCGAACTACGGCGATTTTGATTCTGATTTGTCCGACTGGATACACAGGCAATTCGACTTCAATGTTGAGTTCAAGCCAAAAGCATAAAAATTCACTTAGGGCTAGTTTCATCATATTTTTCAGGTTATGTGTTTTTAAGTCCAAAATTCATTAAAAATGAAGTAGAGAAGGAAAGGGCACGGCGGGTGCCTAACACCTTCTCGTTGCGTAACTTAATCCCCGAACCCTTTTCTTGATTTCGATAGACTAGTAGTTCTTTTGGACACCTTTTATAGTCATTTCTAGGTTTTTCTTATTTTTCTTTAATTAAATAAGATGGCGACTCCGAATCAAAATCCTCGAGGGGATTTTTTTCCAAGGCGGTTTGCCACACACACCATCCTATCACAGACACACAAGCATGAACCCACCACTTGCTAGAGAAATCGGCAGCGATAGTGTCAAACCGAGCAGACGAAAACGGTAAGAAAGAAGGGAGAGAAACAATTTAAACGGGTTTTTCAAAATTTTCCTCTCAACTGTGCAGTAGTTTATCTGGATTAAGTTTTGTTGCTAGCCAATCATGGCTACGCACTTTGGACTACTCCTAGGTCCCGCTCTTGCAGACACACAAGCATGAACCCGGCACTTGCTGGGGAAATCGGCGGCGGTTGTGTCAAACCAAGCAGGCGAAAACGGTAAGAAAGAAGGGAGAAAAACAGTTTAAATGGGTTTTTCAAAATTTTCCTCTCAACTGTGCAGTAGTTTATCTGGATTAGGTTTTGTTGCTAGCCAATCATGGCTACGCACTTTGGACTACTCCTAGGTCCCGCTCTCGCGACATGTCAACAAGTGTCCAACGGTGAAAGTTCAACACTACCAAGCCGGTCAACCCAAGGCACACGTTCAAGTCACGTGCCGCACCTCTAACACAAAAATTTTGAAGTGTTGGAATTAATGTTCCATGCCACGCCTCTGCACAAAAATATGCTAAGTGCTAGAATCGACGGGGTGCTTTCCCTCGAAGGGGTCGGCCCAAGCTGCCATTCTTTGCCCCTTAGAGGTCTTCCCTCCTCACTCCTTGGGAGCTCCCTTCCCATGGGGTCTTCCCTTTCTTTGCCCCTTGGGGCTCCCCTCTCCTTGGGGCCTTCCTCTTCTTAGGGGCTTCCTTACCTCACGCTTTGGTCTCTACACCCCCTGGGAGCCCCATGCTCCGCGACACCCATCACCATGCCAGAGCACCATCTCCCTATTACCTGATCTTGGTACATTGCCTGTGTCTACAACACCATTACCGCACTCTAGCACCATCTCAGTGTCACATGTTCCCGGCTTTGCGACAGCCCGACCGCACCAGATGTCGTCTTGTGTGCCCTTGGCATGACACCCATCTCTGTAACACCAATCACCTCGCTCGAGCGCCGTCTCCGCGTCACATGCCTCTAGCACGAAGCCTATCTCTGTAACAACCATCACCGCCCCCGAGCTCTGAATCCCCATCACATGCACCCGGCACGACACATGTTTAAACAAAACCTATCGTCATCCAAAGCGTCATCTCCACATCACATGTCCCCAACATGACAGTCGTCTTTCTAGCTTCTATCGTCACGCTAGAGCGGCTCCTCCTTCTATACGTGCCTCCGACACTCTTTCCCTTGGCCACGACCATGCGTTGTTGTCGTGTCATGAGCTCTAGCATAACACTTAGTGACCACGCCCCGTCGCCATCTTCATTAAGCGTGCGCCCAGCACCGCGCATAACTCGTCGCGCCCACTGACAGTCTGTCACACTAACATGCCCAGAAGTTAGTCAATCTTTCACCAAACCATGCCTTGGTTCGTGGTTAATACTTCGACCCACTCTCTGGAATGTGCAGCATCCCTTACGCTAGGTGACTCCGCTGAGACACTACCTCAGCCCATTGGGTAGGCGACTTCTCCAAGACACTACCATGGCAGGCACCAAGGGCTCCGTTACAAGGACCCATTATGGGGATAAGCGGCTCCTCTGGCACACTATCTCCCTCAAGGAGCTCCAAGTGCTCTGGCATGAGGACTCCCCTCGCGTCAGGTAGGCGACTCCTGGTGGGAAACTACCTCGGCCCGTCAGATAGACGACTCTTTTGTGATACTACCTCAGCATATTAGGTTGGCAATTCCTTCTGGACACGAACTCAGCCTGTAAGGTAGGCAACTCCTCATGGACACTACCTTAGCGTGCTCCTGCACAAGGACTTATCGAGACAATGGGTGGCTTCTTTGGGACACTATCTCCGTTAGAGAGCTTCAAACGCTTCGGCATGAGGACTCCCCTTCCGCTAGGTAGGCGACTCCTTCGGGACACTACCTAGGCCCGTTGTGTAGGTGACTAATCCGGGACACTACCTCTGTGTGACGGGTAGGCGACTCTTCTGGCCACTGCCTCCGCCCGTCAGGTAAGCGACTTCTCCTGGATACTACCATGGCGCGCTCTGAGTGCTCTGGCACAAGGACTCTCCAGCGGGATAGCGACTCCTTCGAGACACTATCTTCATCAAGGTGTCTGTGTGACTAATTTACGTGCTCCAACACTGGGGGGCTCTTTATCAGCACCCTTAGGGACTATGACACCCGGGTCACCATGAGACGGAAGCATGTCTAAAGAGAATACTGCACCTAGTCTACCTGGCAGTTGGGTATTGGCCCTTCCCTACCGTAGCCAGGTTCTCTGCATCTCTCGAAGCTCTTGTGGGACTCAACAAGTTCTTTGGACTAGTAGCTAGATCAATGGGTTCTCTGGTCAGAGCGATGTTGTGTACGCTAGTCTTTCTAGACAGAAAGAGCGGTGCGGGGCAGGCCGGCTGAATATGCGATCCGACAATCCATAGAGCGCCAGCATTTGTGCCCCTTGGTGAGATCTCACTCCTAGGGGGGGCCACGTGTTGCTTGTTGACATCACATTCTCAATCCCTATAAATAGGGGACTTGAAAATTCTTTTCAGGAGAGAAAAAAGGAAATTGGAACTCACTTCACAGTTCACTTTCTCACTCTAGAATTCTAAAGTCAGAGAATTCTAGCGAGAGAAAACCATAGGATCGTAACTAGGACTCTAGACTTCATACATTGACTTTGAACATAAGCATTGGACTGTGACTGTTGTCATCGTGCTTTCGCCCTCGCAGCACTGCCACTCCTCGGGTTATATCTGGAAAGTCTGGGTCTCTGCCCTTCCTTTGTCTTGCTTTGTCCCGCATCAGTATACTTGGCTCCTAATTTGTACGGCATTCCACGCATATATTGCGAACCCACTACCTTGGGGTCAAGTTCGTGAACATGCTTCTATATAAAGTGTAGGTAGCCTTGTTTTTAGTTTATGGATAAAATCAATTGGAATTGTTCTTCTCTGACTCACCCCCCCCCCCCTTTATGGCTTCTTGGGAATCTCTATTTCTCTTCCTCGTATCACTCTATTTCACTCCATGTTGCTGCAAATTCTCCATTTTCTACTTGTGTTCGAGTTTATCTTGTTGTTCATCCATAACATCTTGATCTAATACGCTACAAGTGGTCAAAGGGAGTCAAGGTGGCGGCAACAGTGACCTTCGAAGTGAGGCAAATAGGACTTCATTGAAGTGTGGAAATGGTGATCTTCGGAATTGCTGCTTTGCTATATATATATATATAGGCCAATTACACTTATGTCCCTGAAGTTAGGGTATAATTACAGTCAAGGACAACAATTTTCAAAATGTAACATTCCGTGATCAAATACTTTTAAAATGTATCATCTGTGTCCAGCCGTCAGGATTCTGTCCAAAAAGTGTACTTTTTTAATGATATCATCAATACGTATTTTTAAAATGACGATACTACCCTTGTACTGTATATACTGGATATTCTTAAAAATTTTAAATTAAGATTTCAATCCTTAATTTAAAGATTAGGGTTTTAAAACCCTAAAATTGTTCTCTATCTTAATTTGAAACCCTAATTTGCAAATTAGGGTTTCACTGAAATCCCTAATTTTCTCACTGAAATCGTTGAAATCCTAATTTGCAAATTTGGGTTTCACTGAACCCCTAATCTGCAAATTAGGTTTCACTGAAATCCCTAAATTTCTCACTGAAAACCCTAATTTCAAGTTCACGCCGCCGCCGCCGCTGCCCCGTGCCTCTAACCAAAGCCAACACCGCCCTCTTGAGGTCCCTATATAAGAGAAGGGTGTGACCAATCATGGTGCTAAACAGGTATGGAGCAGTGTAGGAGAAGAGGTTGTGAATAGGACAGATCGATGAGTATTTTGCCTTGATAGCACTCGTGTATTACGATCTGGGGTTTCGGTGGCTTTCAGGTGCAGTGAATGGTTTTTTCCGGCCGTTTTATCGGCTTCTTTGATCTATCGATGTCTTGGCAATTGCCGGCGACGTTGCTTCTCCCAATTCCCCGGTTTGTCCCTTTTCTTTTTTCCCCTCTTTTTCTTCCTTTTCTGGCGTGATTCCATTTGGTTATCCCGGCAGATCTTCCGTTGGTGATTCCTGTCTCCGGCATCAACGGTAGTCCCCTTCCCCACCGGCAACTCGCTGTTATGGGTAGATCTGGAAGTTTATGAGGAACAACAAAATAAATACAGGAAGAGAAAGGGAGATAAAGTAATGGCATATGAAAGAATTTAACTTGTTAACTCAAGGGCACTTAAGTCATTTTATTAAAACCGTTAGGTTTTTAAGATTTCGTTTGGTCAACGGACATAGGTGTAATTTATTCAAACTATTGTCCTTGCCTGTAATTATACCCTAACCTCAGGGACATAAGTGTAATTTGTCTATATATATATACCCCATTCTGTCTATCAAAGTCCTAATCTCGACTCATATGTACTCTCTCTTTCTTCTAAGGGGTAAGTTGATATTCGAAGTGTGAGCCGCACAAGTTTTCCACTCCATTAATGAATAGCTGCAAAATTTTCCCTTTAAAACCATAATATCCCATCTTTCTGAAAATGCCCCCCACATTTTATTGGATTAATTTGCAGATAGACAGGTTTTATTGAAACTATGTATTGGACATAAGGAAAATCAGTCATTGCCTGTAATTATACCCTAACCTCAGGGACATAAGTGTAATTTGTCTATATATATATACCCCATTCTGTCTATCAAAGTCCTAATCTCGACTCATCTGTACTCTCTCTTTCTTCTAAGGGGTAAGTTGATATTCGAAGTGTGAGCCGCACAAGTTTTCCTCTCCATTAATGAATAGCTGCAAAATTTTCCCTTTAAAACCATAATATCCCATCTTTCTGAAAATGCCCCCCACATTTTATTGGATTAATTTGCAGATAGACGAGTTTTATTGAAACTACGTATTGGACATAAGGAAAATCAGTGTTACCCCTGCTACACGTGAAAGTGTGCTATCAAGGTGTTTAGAGGTATACTCTTGGTATGGTGCAAATCATTGCTGTTTTAAACCGTCTTAATCTTCAGCCATAACAATCGACTATTTCCAACAGCGCAAAAAAGGGGAACGCGGATTAGAAAAGTAATTAAGCCTCGAGTAAAACCCCTGGAAAAAAAAACTTCAATCATTACAACCTTTTAAAGTGGGGTCGATGTGCAAATTAGCATACACCGAACAGTCAAGTGAAGAAAGCAAGAATTTAACTCGACTGAATTCATTTGGTTCTGTCTATATTGCTAAAAATTAAGAACCTTAGCCCCTATTTCATGCCTCCACTGAAGCTAAAAGGACGATCCACCTTACTCTGAGGTCGGCATGTTTGCATACAGCAGAGTGAAGAAGACATCAACTTCTGGTAAATTTCGAATGATTTGGATGAATCTGTTCCTGCTTGGTTCTTCTAGCAGGCCCATTTGTCCGAGCCGGGGCAGAATTTTGGCTAATGGCATCCCCAAAATCATATTACTTTCTGCAAATTGAACCTTGATATCTTCCATCATTTCATCCACTATAGTTTTCAATGATATGTCGAAGATATGCCCAAATTCAGCACTACAAGCAAATAGATAACAAATAATTAAGCAAAATCCAAAAAGCTAACATAAATCATATATCAGCAAGTGTTGGAACAGTTCATACTAGGCTTGAATTATCACCTTAGATTACTATATTTTAGTCACTAAACTATTTGGGCCCTTGCAGCAGTTGCCTGGGGCAACAGGGACTGATGACTTGGTGTCATTTACACCTTCTAGGCAAAAGAAAATCCTCCTTCCCCTCCTTTGTCCCCTTCTTTGTCCCCTGGATCTTGATGGTTCAATTCATTGGATTTAGATGACATCTAATCAAAAGACTTGACCTATATTTTTAAATTTTCTTGTTCTCATCCATCTCTACCCACTCCGTGCAACCCACAGCCCACCACATCCATCCTGCCACCGCCTTTCCCAACCGCTGCCTCTCTTCCTCAGTAAATTCTTTCTTGGACATTTCTTCATGTAATTTGCAACTTCCTTTGACAGTCCATGCAAAAACAAGAAGAGAAATCGAAGGGAGCCGAACAAGTTCTCGGAATAAAGTGTACACGAAGTTGTACGTCTAGTAAAAGAATTGAGCTACCAAAAAAAGATGTTGTATGCACTAGGTAGTTGTTTATCATTTAAAGAGTTCTCAGAAGAAGGTGTTGCCTGTAAAGCTGGGGCAGGTGGTGTTAGTTATTGTGGAAATTGAGGATCTGGGTTCTACTTTCAGGATGATCTTGTGGTGATTCGGTCGAGCGGTAGATGGTGAGTGGCAGTGATGGGATCATGATGCTGTAGTGGTGACGCGGTGACGGCAAGGGTTTGGCTAGGTGGGTGGTGGAGACGGATCTTCATGTAACGTTTTTTGGTGGCAAAAAATAGATAGGTCCAATTATCAGTCCAACATACATTTGTGGTTTAAGCAAATGGAAGGGTCTCGGTTGAGGGGGCGGTGCGAGCAGCAAAGGTAGCTTGCTATGGTGGTTTGAGCGTGGTTGATGGCTGGTGAATATGGTGCTTATTTTCTTCATGTCTTCACATGAACTCAGTAGTAAGTGCCATATGTTTCTTCCATGTCATCTTCAGCTAGTGACTTGGTTCAATCACATTTAGGTGACACACACAGAGAGAGAGAGAGAGAGAGGCCAAGAGAACAGGATTTTCATTCCTGAAGTTCTACTCCGCCTTTCACCCCCCAACCAATGGGCAAACTGATGTGGTTGATCATAATCTGGGGATCTTCTTAGATGTCTTGTAGGCAAGCAATAGGACAATTGGGATTGGTCATGGTTTCGACTATCGACAGCCCATCAACGTGATTCCGTTAGCTCCCGACTCTAAATCTTCTGCTCCTGCAGATTCCTTGACTGAGAATATTCGTGATTTCCTTGTTGAAATCGAATGCAAAATTACTGTCAAAAGATAGACATTAATGTTGCCGACTTCGTTATAGTTCGAGTACGCCCCGAGCACTTACCTAAAACTTTCTTTAAGAAGCTGCATGCTCGAGCCATTGGCCCATGTCCAATCGTCGAAAAGATGGTCCTGATGGATATTTCATACTTGCCTAATGGAAAGAATAATAGCCCCGTTTTCAATGTGGGGGATTAGCTTCCTTGACGAGGTACTTCTGAGCCTCTCATGTTGCCTGAAGATGTTTGCAGAAGTCGTTCTTCCAGCTGTTCCATGCCAGTTCTTGCACATGTTGTGTTGTCCGTCCCTGAGCATCCTGCAGATAAGATTGAAGGGGTTGTTGATGATAAGGCGCTTGCGCCGGTGGCTCTAGATGTTTTATTGTTCGCTGGCATTATTGTCCATCTAGTGATGACACTTCGCTCACTAAGGAGGAGGTTCGCCCTCTTGCCCCTGATTTTTGGAGCAGTACCATAGCGGTAACTCTGCGAAGTTCTTGCCTGACCGAAGGAGATGATGGGCATTGAGACCTATAATAACTTTTGACAGGCTTGCACGTCCTCTTTGGGGGGGGGGGGGAGTTGGGGACGGACCTTGATTGACAAATCCCCATTAATCAGGATATCATCTGGTATCCTTCACCATCTTCTAATTTTCCCTTTGTCATATAAAGGGACCTTGAGGAATACATAATGATCAGTTCATGAAGTGGCTTATCAAAGATTGCTTTCTCTACTCTTCCTTCATCCCCCTATCCTTGGGCTTCTTGCTTCTCCCTAGTTTCCCTAATCCTTTTCAAATATAACTTTAACAACCTCACTAGATTCAGCATCTAAACCCACCAACGGAGCTATACGAAAGGGTTAACCCACCATAATGCACAGAGGCTAATGACACATATGCCCAACTGTACTCATGTTCCCATAAGTAACCCTCTGTACCAAATATGCGCAAATAGTGATCAGACTCTTGAAAGTCTTTTCAATGTCTCCGTTTCGTATTTGTAAAAATGAAAAGATGCCTTTTCAGATCAGAAAAAAAAAAATGAGAGAAGGCATTAACTTGTTTGGGATGCCATTTCCTCCGTATCATAGTTCTGGTACTACTTTCCTCTCTCAAATGGTTCAAAATTGTGACTATTTCTAAGATAAGACTACAAGCTTACATGATATGCCATATATATCCTTTAAATTGATTAGAGTAAAGATTCACATCACTAATGTTTATATAGTTGACAGTAATATTGGAACGATGAAATTGTCCTTGAAATATTTGGCTTCCAAATTGGTATCAAAATTACGAATGGCGGAAGTATACGTTTCTCAGTCATAGTTAGGAAGAATAATAATTATGGTTCTTAGTGTCTTCCAAAAAATAAAAGTAAACTTGGGTTTTCAAAAAAAAAAAATTAAAAATCATGTACAGATAGCTTTCCGGGAGAGCCAATCGAAAAAGCTTTCCAAACACAGCCTTAGTTGCACCAAATACGAGTGGAGGTGGTGCACGGTTCTGGAATGGGAGCGTAACTAGTATAGAAGGATTTCAATTAGGAGCTCGAGCTGAAGCAAGGTTCAGGTGAGGTTCCCGAAACTAAGAAGGTGATTGCATGTTATCCACTTTGACTCTTATCTTAAAGTTGCATTTCGGAGGACTTCAACAGCCTTTGGATTTTCTCTAAGACATGCAAAAACATGACACTCCAACGAGTGACTGTATCGTTTCAAGTAGCACACCCACAAGTGGCCGAGCAACCAAATCATGACCAGTGCGAGTCAGACGACTCAGACCTGAAAGTGGAATGAAAAAAGAGTAGGCCACCCTTGTTTTTGCTTACCTTGGCATCTCATCTTCTGCAAATGCAACTTCATATTTCATAGATGTAAAAGGGTCAAAGTAAATGCACACGGTAACAAAAATTACATTACCTTGATAATATCGAACGTGTCTCCGTCATTAGTTGGTCAAATTTGTTGAGATCAGAAATATTTATGTTCTTGGTGGAAGAGGTTGAAACCCTTCTGTAAAATCCCAAGTCCTCTGGCATCAAATAATCCACCCAGCTATGAGGGCCTTCCATGCTCATGAATACATCCAAAATCTGAACAATGGTTTCATGCAGTAGAGTAGTGTTGAAGAAATCCTGCAACCGCTTTCTGAAAATAAAATTTCATGAATGCTGAAAAGACTTGTGATATATACTTCAAATAGCGCCATACTTGTTGATAAGGAAAAGTCTCAGGATCTATTACCAATAAAACTAGTGCTTGCCAGGAAGAAGTCAAAATGATCACCAGAAGCAAAAAAAAAAATTGGCCGCAGGTTGGGGAAACACGCCGCAATGTTACACGATAGGGTCTTTTTACGATGCTAACAGGCTTAAACGCACAAATTACCTAGATGAGCTGCGCATTTTTTCTTGGGGCACTCACAGAAAGTAACTTCAGTCTGTATGATGGTTTCTTAAACTCTGTAATTAGGAAGTCACAATCAACTTCGAAAGAAAAACAAAGAAATGGAAGAAAATATTTATATTTGATCCTATAGCATTTGGACTAACAATACAGAGAAATAGAGAGATTGAGCAAGCCCAAAATGATAATGAATCAGTATTTGCCACTTATGGATGCATGAGGACAGGGTTTTGTTTTTGAGAGAAGCCCAATTGATATTGCAGTCAAATATATGTTACTTTATACTTAAGATAGCAGCTGGACCTGTGAATGAGAAAGTAAAAGGAAATTGCAAGCCTGCCTATGTCTTCATTAACTAGGCCTGTCACAAAGCACAAAATCCACGGGCCATGTAACCAGCCACGAGCGCCAGTCACAAAGCCCATAATCCACATGTCGTAAACCAAGGCTGAAACCTATGTTACATGGACTCAGTGTCGGTGTCAAAATCGGACACGTGTCCGAGTGTTGGACTCACCAAATTCTGAAATTACAGGACACGGATCCAATCTTGGACACGGACACGGGGACACGGATAGAACATTTATTTTCCAGTAATACTTTATATGAGATTAGTACAAACTATAGGGGTGGATATGATATTATGAAAAAGTAGCATTTATTGTGTCGTGGAAAAGAAAATGATAAGATGTGGCCATTTATTATGACCCCCACCTAAGTCAGACTCTCCCTGTCTCTCTCTTGCCTCGAGGTATGCTCTCTCTCTCTCTCTCTCTCCCCCCCCCCCCTCTTCATCTTCTTCCAGATCTGGACTTTCTCTCTCTCCTACCCAGGAATCTGCCACTTCTTCCTTGTAAGACCTTCATCTTCCATATCCATGGCGACAAATTCCCAGAGATCCTCTCCAATCGGCGACGTGGCGTGTCCGGTACAGATCCCGTACCCGGATCCGTGTCGTGTGGACACGATATTTTGACTCAAAGTGCTGAGTCCATGTAACACAGGCTGTAACTTCCCAGCCAATTTGCAAATTTAGTGATTGAGAAGTCTTTGATATCAACAACAATTCATGTGACAAGATAAGCCCTGATAATTAGCTAAGGCTTATCAGATTAGCTCTAAAGAAGTGGCGTGCAAGAAATGAAGTTCTGAACCCATCAGTATTGAAAAGGACGGTTGGGCAGGAGGAAAAACGAAGAGAAGAAAGGGCGTTTACGGCAAAGAGAAAAGAGAGAAAACAAGAGAAGAATTAAAGATAAAGAAAATGATAGAGAGAAACCGAGACGGGAGAGATTACGCGTTTCTTTTGCCGGTTTTAGGAGGGGCTTACCTATGGGGATTGCTAGGTGACCAGAGATATATCCCTCAACTCTTTATCCTTAATAATATTTCTAATCTTGTTTAGTTCTTATATATATATATATATATATATATATATATATATATATAGAGAGAGAGAGAGAGAGACACACACATATACTAAGTCCCATTATATGGACAACTTCGTGCAATAAAATATATTATGCAACCTTTTTTTTCAAGTTTCATTGTTCGCGTTATTTTAGTGTCTTTAATCGGAGGTTGTACAATTGTTGTGGGATGTAATTAACAACTGAACTTTAGTCAATTGGGAGTTTGAGTCAGCCTTATGAAAAAGACTAAACATCTCATATGACGGGATTCGGTGACATTTCGCATAAAACGGTAGCTTGAAAATTTTGTTCTCAAATCAACTTTTGGCACAATCGGCGGGACATTTTTCCTCCTCCCATACTTAGAATCCATTTTTCCTAAAGCACAAATGTGCATGAGACTCTACTTTTTGATATATTACGAATCAGTTTGGTAATTACCAATCGTATTGTTATACTGGTTTATACTAGTATGCCATTTGATATGTACGTGAACAAGTCAATAAGAAATACTGGAGCCGTATGCCAAAAAACAGAGACAAAAAAGTCGGCAACACACAAGTAAACAAAATTTTCAGGTGCTTGGTGTAGCAAGTAAACATCTGTTTAGTGCTTGGCATGGTGCATGAGCAATTTTTCAAATGCTTATTACTTTCTTTTCTCTATCGTGTTAATGTACTTTTTATTGAAAGCATGCAAATTTGTGAAAAATATTCAGAGATGCAATATATACGGGCGGCCAATCCACATATAGTGCTAGAAAAAATGCAATTTATCAGGCTAATTTCTAGTCGTGCACGTCATCACGTGGACGGTGGAAATATCAACATTTTATTTTCAAGATTTAGCCCAACTGCCCCTATTAGAGGCGGTTGTTCCACCCCTATTAGAGGCGGTTGTTCCACATGCCCAAACAGCCCTTCCCCACAAGAAGCTCAAATAGCCTAAAAGGACCATCAAATGGCAGTGATGATGCCGCAAATAGAGGGCCTAACTGCTCAACTATCAAAAGCCAGCGCTGAGTGCTGAGTTAGCCGGGAACAAGTCATTTTCCCGCCATGAAAAATCAAAGCGCCATGACCAAGCAGAATGTTTTGCATCCAAGGGGCAATATCATGTTAGAGGTGACATTTATGCTAATTATAGCTTCTAGCCTTATGGTGCACCACATGCAAAGGCCAGAACAAATCAAGCCCGCAATCTTTACGTTACTAGAAACTTTAAACAACATCAGGTAGCAAGTGAAAGTTTGGACCCAAACCTTTTATCTTATAGTAATAGTGCAATGAAAAGGAAAATGGGGAAAGCCTAACACGTGACCACTCCCACCGCCAATTTCATGTCGAAACCATACCCATCTTGGGTAGACCAAGTCCATTTTCCGCAACCCTTCACTTAATCAAATTTTAGAAGTATAACAGGGAAAAGAAATTGAGGGAACATGTAGCCCACTTCATCGCTCGTCTAGACGAAAACAAGCTTTTGGTACTGCAACTCTGCGTGAAATGTTTGGAGGAACCTGCCTTCATGTGGTAGTCTAACTTACGAAGGAATTTTACAATCAGTTTAGTAACACGGTACATGGAGCAAGTATAGCAGAGCTTACTAATACAAAGCAACACGATACCAAGTCGGCATCTTTCTTCATTGCAAGATGAAAAGCTCACACCTTTAGATGATATCATAACTTCAATGAAGGAGAAATGTCATAAATGTGTCTCCATAAATTTAAGCACGAGCTTTCGGTACATCTTTTGTCTCTGACCACTAAGGGGTTAAGATAAGAATAAGTAACCCACTATCCTAACCAAAAGCAAGAAAGAAGTTTACGAAGCCAGTTGAAAAAGGAAGTGGTAAAGGAGAAAAGGAGACCCTCGTGCGCATGACCTCGAAATGCATCTAAGCCAAAGGAAGACATGGTCTAGAGCCCCTGACAAATTTTAAGGAGCCCCTGGTGGAGGAAAAGACGAATTAACTCGCTATCCTCACCCAAAGCAAGAAAGAAGTCTAAGAAGCCAATTGATAAGCGAAGTACCAAAGGAGAAAAGGAGACCCTCGTTAAAAGAAAGGACAGAGGAGAAGTATCTCTTCCCGTGGATGTTGATTTTGGTAGAAGAGATGTTGAGGTAACCCGAATGCTCGTGACCTATGTTACATGGACTCGATGTCGGTGACCCGATCCACCACGTGCCCAAGTGTCGGCCTTGCCAATTTCTGAAATATTAGGACAAGGGGGGACAGACACGTAGTCGGACACTAACACAGGAACACGTCTGAACTTATAGGGTTGAGTTTGAATATTAAGGGCATATGTGCAATGTTAGGAATGTTATATGGGTCACACGGAGTTTTCACTTAATTTGGGTCGTATTTTGTATTTGTATGAAACTGGGGGTTGAGAATGATTTTCCCCAAAACAAAAAGGGGGAAAGAAACAGTTGAACAATTCTTAGATCTGTGAATGCTCAACAGCCTCCCACGTGATAAAAGATACAGCCTCTCTCTCCTCTCTCCTCTCCCCTCCTCCTCTTCTTCTTCTTCTTCTACCCATAACTCTGTCTTCTCTCCTCCTCCTCTTCTTCTTCTTCTATTCGTAACTCTGTCTCCTCTCTCTTCTTCTTCTTCTACCCTTACGAACCAGATCTAGTTAATGTACTGTATGAAAGTCGGAGTCGAAAATGTGGGAACTTTATTATGTTCTTTCTTTTTTATGTTCATCGTGGTAAATTTAAATTTAAATTTAAATGTATTGCATAACTAATGAGTAAAAATGTAATATAGTTTTGAATTGGTTCACCAGCTGTCTGTATGATCATCTAGACACTGTCATGCCTATTGTTTGATGTTACCATGTTGATCTAATTGATTCATCTTGTTGTTCGTACTGTTTACACTCGCCATATTTTTTACAACTTATTTTGTGGGCTGTAAGTAGCTAAGAGGAGAGTATTGCTTGCTATCCATACCAAGTCGGCCACAACTGATACCGGTTATGAACAAAAAACTTGGTCGTTACCGAGCCCTTAAAACATGAACAAGACAAAGTTCGATATGACATCCTTGCTCATTTGAAAAGGGTCCCTTCCATGCTAAGCTTATATGATGCTCTTTCCCTCTCAGATGAGCTACGGCTCCATGCTTGATGAAGCTCGAGGAGGAATTCGGCAGAGAGATAAGTCCCCAGGATTCAACAATTGAACAACAATAAAGTGCTTTGAATAGAGTCCGCACCCCGGCTACGGTGACCTCTACAATAAGAACAGATGAACAGATGCAAATTAATGATCCGAATCACAGTAGACCCCTTTACATCACTAGTGAAGCAAACAAGGTGACGTTATCTTGAGTACTGATAGAAGGAGGATCTACTGTGAACTCTATTACCAAAGAAGACCCATCTGCTTTGGGTAGGCTTTTCAAGGCTTCAGCCAACTAATGTTGTGATTCAATGTTTTAATCAAAACAAGCAAAGACCGGATGGGAAGAACCAAATTTGAAGAGGTAAAAGATGACTCCGAGATCTGATAACAGACTCTGACACCTCATACGGTGTCCTTTCAGGTTGATCTCCGGTTCACTTGAACGAGATTGTGCCTTATACCTTGCATTAGTGCCTAAAATATACCTTCGAAGGGGATGAATGAAAAAGATGGATGCATTATAGCAAATAAGGCTCGTTTTCATTTTCTGTGATGCCGGAGACAGTTATGCAGATACAAGCTATTATTAATGTCTATGAGTGAAAAGTAATTAGACAAGGCAAAGGAAAAAAGAGAGGAAAAGAAGCCTTAAAAGCAAGCTTTCCTCTCTCCCAAGGTCACACAGAAAGCCAGGTGCTCATGGGTTGGAACCTCTGACCGCCTTAAAAGCTGTTGAGGGTGGACGTGTGTTGCCATTGAGAAGAACGGATTGTTTGTGCATTTAGACATATTGACCCTTCTTTGTTTCTCCAAATAAAAGGAGATCGGATCCTATCAGCTTCCTTTGCTTGGGAACTTATAGAGCACATTTTGTACAAGCTGAAAATAGGCAAACTAAGCTTAAAAGAAGTTGGAGGACTACTTACAATCCGAAGGTGATGCATATGTTCCAAGAGACCGGATTATATTGCGCAAGAGCCAAGAAGCAAGGATGACCTTCCATTTCAGATGTTGATGAATGAAGACCAAAAAATGGTGCTTTACTTAATAGAAGGGGCATTGAATGCTCCCAGATGGGTTTAGGGCATCAACACTCTAGAGCTCTTACAAAGGAAATTTTGACTGACATGTTGTGTAACCAAAAGTGAAGATCCCTAACTAGCTCCTTCAAATACAAAGAGTGGGACCCAAGAAGACCCGAGGCCTACTTTGTTGGTGCCTTAATGTTTGAAGTTGAAATCCAACAGTATACCCACTTCCTTTAAGGCGTATCGAGATGTGTTTGCTTGGTCATATACTAAAATTTCTGGGCTTGACACAAAAGAAGGTGTTCAAGGTTAGCTATTCGTCGTGGGAAAAGGCCTGTTAAACTGCCATAAAGGAAGCTTCAGGCCGAATTAGCAGCCCATATTGAAGCAAAAATCGACAAGATCACGAAGGCAGGCTTCATTAGGGGGTCTTTGTATCCTACCTGAATGGAAAATGTCGTACTTATTAAATGAAGAATGGTCAGATTCGGACTTTCAGGACTTGAATCAAGCCTGCCCTATTTCCACTCCCATCACGAAGCTTCTTGTCGTTGCTACTACGGGGTTCAGGGTCTTGTCCTTTATAGATGGATACTTGGGACACAACCAGATCCGAATGGCTCCGAAACATGAGGCCCTAAAAGTCTTTCGCACTCCCAAAGGAGTCTTTAGCTATAAAGTAATGTGTTTCGGGCTTCAAAATGTTGGTACAACACATCAGAGAGCCATGACAACCATTTTCGAGGATTTACTTCATGACATGATCATGTATGTAGAATGCTACGTACATGATCAAGTCGTGAAGACAGAATAGAAGACTGTCGTGATCATCTTAGGGACTTAAAACTCATCTTTGGAAGGTTGAAAAAGTATCACCTGGAAATGAACTCGCTGCTTTTGGGGTTTCGTTGGGTACGCTTCTAGGGTATGCAGTTCACTACCGTGGCATTAAAGTTGACCCACCAAATCAAAGGCTATTTTAGAAATGCCACCCCCTAGGAATCTCAAAGAGCTTAGAAGCCTGCAACAAAGCTTGCCTACGTCAGGAGGTGCATCTCTACTCTTACAAGGGTTTGTCAACCGTTTACACGCCTTAAAGAAGAGGATGCCCCATTAGATAAACCTGTCAAAATGCATTTGATAGCATCAAAGAGTACTTGATAACATGGCAAATTTATCAAAGACTAATTGATGAAACCTATGAAGCACGTATACAACAGTTAGGGTGAAGCACCGCACCAGATGCGCGTAGGGTGCGGGTGCGGGTCGAGTGCAGTTTGAATACGTGTCTGGTATTTTTATTTTATTTTTTTCTTAAATACCGGGGGCGGCTCGGGTGCGAAATCAAAAGAACATTCAGGGTTCAAAACATAAAACAAACGTTTTGGGGTCAAATCATTATTACTAAAACTTCTACTTCAAACCTAAAATCGATAGATGTGTGAATAGGAGAGGGAGGGAGGGTGAGGGGGAGAGAGAAAGAGAGAGAGCAGCGGGGAGGCGAAGTAGCCACGAGCGTGACCACCCACGACCACCGGCAACCACCAGTAAGGAATTGAGAGGAGAGAAAAGAGGAAGCATTAGCCAGCAACAAAGACAACATTGTCGATGGCCATCAAAATGTTATTCTTTTCGGGATAATGGAGGGGAAAAAAAGACCAGAAGAAGAAGCTACGATGACGGCAGCAACAGCGACACCGAGGCGCCGGCCCGTGTCTCTGCTTTTCTAACTCTCTATCTTCCCTTCACCAGAGGCTTCTTTATCTTTCTTTGATGTGTTGTGCGGGCTTTGTCACTTGTGGCCTTCGGCAGTCCAACTGTGCACCTGTAAACTTGTTTTTTGGGAGATCTTGTACTTGTAAATGACTAAATGACCTACAGTGTCAATATATTCATACAAGAGCCCTTTAAACATATATATCTCAAAAGTGAAAAAATAATTACTTAAAACTATAAATTGTCATATCCTAGCAGCACCCATATCCTGCCATTTTAGGAACGTCGTATCTGCGTATCCGCACATGTGTTCTTATCAGCTCCCGTACTTGTGCTTGTGCTTGATAGGATTAAACCATCAGCGCTGAAGGCCACAGTAGAACTGAAGCCTGTAATCGTGTACAACGCAGCAATGGCACTTCTCTGGGAGCTCTACTAGATCCGCACAATGACCACGGAAGAGAAAATGCCTTATATTGCTTGAGTTAGTCGTTGCTTAGAGGTAAGGTGAAGAATACAACCATGGAAACAGTTTACCTCGCTCTGTTGTTTGCCCTTCAAAGGTTGAAACAATACTTAGGGAACCATCTAAAGTTGTTCCCCTTAAGTACAACGTGAGAAGACCAATTTTAGCCGGGTTATTTGCAAAATGGAGAGTTATTCTCCACCGGTTCACTATTCAGTATATCCTACAAAAGCAGTTAAGGGACAAGCCCTTGCAAATTTTCTAGCAGCCCACCCTTGGCAGATGATTCCCTGTTAGTATCCGATCTACCTCATGAAGAGGTCATGCAAACAGAGGTTATAAAGGGGTCGGAAACGTATTTTAGTGGTGCTTGAAGAAAATCTAATGGTGAAAAGCAAGACGATCCATAAAATAACCAGTCCTGTATTGGGATAGTCCTTGTTACACCTGATGGGAGCATAACCCTTTATTCGGTTTCTTTAACAGAAGGTTGTTCAAGCAATGAAACAGAATATGAAGTCATCTTGGGCCCAAGTTTCTCTCTTGAAAAAATTCCAGTAGACGATTTGACAATATATGGCGACTGGGAAGTGATTGTAACTGAAAGGTGAATATCAAATCAAAAAACACGGCCTTATTTCTTACTATGAAAGAGCAGACTATCTGTTGTCGACATTCATAAGGCTGCTAAGGCAACATGTTTATGGGGGGGTAAATGCATTGGCTAGCCTTGCTGCCGCTTTAAGTCTCTCCAAAAAAAAGGCGGTTGCCATTGCCGAAAGGGCACGAAGGATCGGACAACCTTGTAAGAAAGTTATTATGGTTGTGCAAGCAGAGGCAGTCCTCGCGACCTCCGAAAGGCTATACGGCAAGATAATCGCCTTGATAGGCGATAACTATTCATTCAATATTTACATCATGGGAGGCTACCCCATGATCGGGCCAAACGAGCCGAGGTTAGAAGAAGACACTCAGTACAGTTCATAATAAGGAAAGTTACTCTCCACAACTATGTTACATTTGACTCGTAACGAGTGTCTGGGTCGGATTCGTGTCCAAGAGTCGGATTTGTCTAATTTTCAAAACACAAGAAAAGGGGACCCGACAAATGGCTCTTATATATAATTAGTTTTTGTTATTTCCAAGGTAAAACGGTGCTTTATGTGACGTACATGGTTTTAATCGAGAACCCGTCTCATCTTACAGCAATAATGCATAAAAACGAAATACTATTTGAAAGTGTTCATAGTAGCGTATCCTTTGATTTGTCGGACACATCTCATACCCCATGTCCACGTGTCGAGTGTCCGACACTGGTTCTTCACACATTTTGAAGAGTTCATGTAACATAGCTCGACAAGAGATCTTTGCATGGTCTAGTCTTAAGATGTATCGCTAAAGATAAGGTTAAAGGGGACATGCAGGAAGTTCATTTTGAGACGTGTGGGGTGCATCAATCTGGTCCTAAGCCCAAATTCTAATAAAAAGCTTGAGATATTATTGGCCAACGATGATAGATGACCAACTTGAATTTGCAAAAAAATGTATAAGGCATGCCAATATCATGGTGAATTCATTCAATGCCCACTTGAACCTCTATATTTCACTGCATGTTCGTGGCCATTTGCTGCGTAAAGATAGATGTCAAAATAATTCAAGGTGGCCATATGGGGTGAGTCTATCATAGCAGAAAGCGCGAAATAATTCAAGGAGGGACGTTATATAAGCTCTATGCCAACTATAATACAGTATAACCATCCGTCAAGGTATCATGCACCCGCAATTGGATTGGCAGAGGCTTTCAACAAAATCCTGTGCAAACGGTGACAGCGGTGGAAATGATGAAATGAGGAATGAGTTTTGTTAAGACATCGGTGGTAAATTGTTTCTACTAAAGTTTGAAGGTTGTATCTTTGAAAAAAAAAATGAAGAGCAAAAACTCCAACTTGGAGTTTTCAAGAACAAACCTATATTGACAAAAAAAACTTAAAGGGAAAATTCTTCATTTTTGTTTCAGTTTTCAAAATCAGACAAAAAACTAAAAAACAAAAAGTTTGTCAAACACAACCTAAGAAGAAACACAACTTTTTCACATTTTGTTCCAACCAACATCTTGAATTTGCTGCCTCCCTGCTTTCGTCACTAATGAAATTGAGGGTGAAATTTTCCTCTTACTTGATTTCAAAAAAAGTTTCAAGTGATGCTAGTAGTGCTTAGCTAGACATATAACTGAGGTAAATTTTGTGGAGGAAACTTGCCTTGGAGTGCAATTTTAGAGGTGCAATTCGCTTGAAACTTAGTAATGTAAAAAAAAATGTGTGGTGTCCAAAATTTGGCTTTTTGGAAATTGCGGTGTCTTGTGTCCTGGTTGGTGTCGCTGACGGACATGGTGTCCGAGTCCATGCTACCTATATCAGGCAGCCGTGAAAAGGGAACATTTACTTGTTAGACAAGAAAACCATTTTGCACGCTGATCATTAGCCATCGCAGCACTTCGAAACTAAACCCAAGTAGCAACAAGCTTGTCATATAAATTACATGTCCTACCTTCAGCAATATGAATTCGTGATGAAGTACACGAGAGTAACAAATAAGCTCACTAGTATGTTATCTGAACCGCCTGTGCCAGGAATGAACAGCTCATTGGTTGCTTTTCAGATACAACCATTGTGTCACATGGAGTATGCCGAGCTGTATGACAGTGCCGGGAACTTCACAGATGAAACTTTGAAGTCTGAAGGGGGAAAACACGGGGTATGCAGTGAAAGAGGGAGTTAGATAAAGGGGGAGCTGTCATGTGTACCAAAAGAAGCTGACAAGTTGGGTGGATCAAAGAGGCTCATACATCAAAAGTGGGAAGACATTTGGAGTAGAGAAAAATCTACTAAACCAGCGGAGATGCATATTCCAGCCAAAGATGCAGCCGAATATGGCTCAATTCATTAAATGTTATGTTCTGTGCCGCACATCTAAACCATCTTCTAGGAAGATTGGGTTGTATACACCACAAACTCAGTGAGCTCTATCGTTTTTTGTGGTTGGTTGCCTCGTCGTAAGTCTGGGCATGATTTTTTTTTTGTGTGGTAGTGACTGGTTCAGCAAGACGGTGATTTCAGTTCCGTGCAAGACATTAACAGGGGAGGATGCTGAAAAGTAGTTCTTTCGCTTTAATTTGGACTCTCTCTGTTATTTCTAACAGAGAGAGCAGATTTTGGAGATCCCTTTAGGCGATGAATGACACAATGGAATCGCAGCACTGCTCTCCATTGTAGACTTCCCACCGGCAGACTGATGAGTAGACGGAGGTCGTAAACAAAACCATGGTACATCTTCTGAGGGGCCATAGTTCCAAGCGTGCAAAAACTTGGGATTAGGCCTCCCATATCTGCGATTTGCATTTAATTGGGAAACGCAAAGTTTCACAGGGAAGTTTCCTTTTGAGGTCAGTTTACGACATATTCCCCATAGTCCGCTTAACCTCACATTTATAATTAGCAATCAACAGCTAACCCTAAAGGAGAGACAAACAGGCTTCAACTTAGAGGTTTCTCCAAAATATTCCAAGTGTACGCAAGGAGGTTGAAGTGCAGTTACAGCGGTCACAGCAACAATATCCACACAGGGTGAAGTGTGACTTCAAAGTAAAAGATCTGGTATGGTTTCAACTCAACAACTGAACGTCTGAAGGGGGACGGTAGGAAGATAAAACCTATCAGATATGGGCCTTTCAGGATTCTTAATAAGATCAGGGAGTATGTATTCCAACTTGATCTACCAGTTTCTAGATATGTTGTGTTGTGAATGCAGAGAATCCGACATTGCTCGACCATGATTGATGAGGAGGAAATAAGAGGAATGTTGCTGCCGAAGCTTGATGACTTGCTCGTTGAGAAGGATCAACCTTGTCCTAAAGATTGCATTATGGAGAAGAAACACCATGATATGCGGCAAGGCAAATTGACACGTAAAGAATTGGTAAGAAAGGACAGCTACCTAGTCGTACAAAGTGGTATACCCAGGAGCAACTTCAGTTTTGACAGTATGCAGGAGTTAATACCTCCAAACTACGGGAACCTTCATCCAATAGGATCTTAATTACCTTTATTTAAGATCTCTAGGAGCAACAAAAGACAAGTGGAGACAGATTGGGAAGCAATTGTAGCATTTGGAGCACGTTTGACTTTTACCGTTATGCGCAGTTTTACTCGAACAGACATAACTTCGTTATACGTACTCAGTTGAGGTTAACACGCCGTCTGTTCGAAGGAGTCAAGTTCGTTTGACTCAAGAGGAACTCTTTACCAACTTTGACAGAACTATTTGACCACTTTCGGACCATTTTCAGGAGTTGGCTCAAGAGGAACTTTTGATGCTTATGCAACAAGGAATCCACTCTTAGAAGAGGCCTGCCAGGTAGCATAATTCAGTTTTATGTAAAATTACCTGCCTATCCTTAACTAGCATTAAGGTTTTTTTAGTTCACGAGCAACTTTTGATGCTTCTCCAGCAAGGACTCCATTCGTAAAAGGGGCTTGCCCCAATAGCACAATTCGGTTCTACGTAAAATTACCTCTAGTCCAGGAGGAACTTTTGATGCTTATCCAACAAGGACTCAATTCGTACAAGGGAATTGCCCAAGTAGCACAGTTCAGTTCTATAAAATAATTACCTCTCTGGCCTTAACTAGGATTAGGATTTTTCTGGTACAGAAATACCCTAAAACCATGTAAAGGGACTCTATGTTTAGCTTTTAAACAGAGCGTATCGAAAACATTAAGATTCGAGGAGGAAGAAGGTCTTCAACTCAAAAGCAATTATTGTGTGCTTATTCTCAGTTATTGTTTCTAATTACCTTCCAAAACCACGGCTTGTCTGAGTGACGCCCCTTCAATCCAAGATCATGGCTTGTCTTCTAGGGAGGCAGTGTAATATCCCGTCTCAAATTAAGATGACGGTTGATTGCCATAAGTTTATTTAGACTATTAGCGTCCATTGCGCGTTTGGTGAGATTCACTGTTTAGCGATGATTTAATGGCATAAATGGAGACAGGGTAAATATTGAGATATTCTTGTGTGATGGAGCTTGTGATTTAAGAGTATTTGATATTTGAGGTAATTTTCGTTGGTGGATTAAAGTGATGAGGTGTTATAATAGGGTAAGAGATTAAGCAAAAATTAAGAGAAAAAATCTAGCAAACACCAAATTTTGAGGACGAAATTTCTTTAAGGTGGAGATAACGTAACACTCTAAGATTTTATTTTTGTCGGGCAACTCATATTGCGACTTTGATCTACCTAGTTTTGAGGTCCTTTCATAATATTAAAAAGTTTTGGGTAAACTAGGGAGAAATGACTAAAGTTTGGGGGGATTTTAGTAAATTTCATTTTAGGGTAAATATATATAATGTGGCTTACAAGGATCAACCGTCCCATGTGTTCTTCTCCTTCTTACATGAAACCCTAGGAGAAAGGTGGCTAGGCCAAAAAATCCCGAATTCCCGTATTGAGCATACACCCAAACTTTGACGAGCCATAATCTACTTATACGATTTAGGCAATTCAAAAGCCTAAATCGCATATTTTTCTCAAGAGCTACAACTTTGTAGAAAAAGTCGAATCCATTTGAGATCATCTTCGGGTCCAAAATAACATTTTTTCAAAATCAGACAGATTTCTTGTCTAGGTTTTCGACTAGCCCTAACTTTCTCATTCGATATCCGATTTAGGCAATTCAAAAGCCTAAATCATGTCTCTTTTTCATATCTATAACTTTGCAGAAGGAGTCAAGTTCGTTTGAGATTGTCTTCAAGCCCAAAATATCAGTTTTTTATTCGGGCAAATTGTTATTCTTGATATTTGATTCAAATCGAGTATCAGAACATACTATTGGATGATTCGCACAAAAATTCGGTAGAAGGCGATTAAGGTCAGTTTTAAAGAAAAACTTCCAAGTTTGGTTAGTGGTTTGAGTAAGTGACCTTTCATCCTTCGAGTTTTTTTGTATATACAGCTTATATGTTTATTTATCCTCGAGTAAAAATTGTTTCCAATAAATAATTTGTTTGAGGACGTTTATCTGTTTTTCTAGAAGAAAGAATTGTTTATCAAGGTGCTTTAGTGACACTTACTGTTTGTTTAAAAGCCAGACCGGCATGTAAATGATATATATTCGAGAGATTATTACTAAATTTTATCTAAATTGCCTAGTGTAAAGTGTATGGTTGTCTGATTGAGATTGCTTTTGAAATTGTATTTTTTAGGAAAATATAAAAAGGTAGAGGGATGGTTTGACCATTCGTGCTTCAAGGTTTGGGTTATGATGAACGAAACATTAGTTTTTGCTTACTCGGTTACTGTGCCCCATATCTAACGGAAAATGATAGATTTAGGGCCCTGGTCAACGAGGCTTGTACGTTGAAGTAATGCGCATTACTCTTGAAAGTGGTCGCCCCTACTTCCACGAAATATTTATCCCGGCTGTAGGAGGGATTTCGGGCCCTAGTCAGGGGGGCTTGTACTCTGACCGCGGTTTACCATTTGGTGCGTGTAAGTTTTCATTCACTACTTTCAAATAGTATTTCTCAATGAAGTTGCTATTTTGATTAGCTAAATTATTTTTGATATGCTATGGTCCACCTAATTAGGTTACTGGTTACTTACTGAGCACGTGGAAGCTCACACCTTACTTATCATTTCAGGTTTGAAGGTAAGGTGATGGCAATGAACGTGGGATTGGAACTTTGGGTGGAGCTTTGAACACTGCATTAGATGAGTTGAGTTCTAGTAAAAGTGTTTTTGTAAGAGAGATTGTAATGACATTTAAATAGTATATTTTATTTGGAGTTGTAAAAGTTTTAATTTCAACTGCAGTTCATACTAGTTGTAGAGAGTAAGACCTGGCAGAGCCCTTAGCTAGAGTCCAGTGGGTCTGTGGCAGGTCACGGACCAACTAACTCAGGGCCAGCTATGAGTTCGGGTCGTGACAGGCAGCACCATTACCAGCCATCAGTTTGGTAGGTTCAAGTGAGGTTTTGGTTCGTGATTCATGCTTGGTATGTGCTGATACATCAGAAATCCAAAGACGCTGTGATTTCTTGTGATCGTGTTTGATGGGTTGCTTTGATGGTGCCCCTGGTTCATATTCATAAAGTCGCGACATGGGCATCTACAGTGTGGAATGTTCCTCCAGGCATTCGAGACTCTAAGAAGGGAGATCAGAGGTTTCTCTTTTGTATCATGTCAGAGGCGGAAGCAAGAAGGATTTTCAAAGGAGGCACTAGATCCAATGGAAGGTGAGACTTGCATTAGATCTCTTGTCACCAAAGGTGGATTGTGCACGTCTTTGGCATAGCAGGAGATCTTGGTGGCTGTCCTTGTATAGGTTACCTTAGCATCTGTAGTATTCATCTTCGTTTTGAGTTACTGCCAATTTATACGGAGGTTTTCTGCAATTGGAAGATGAGTTTAGTCATTACTTGAATCAGGTTTCCATATTGGTTAATGAAAGTAGTCCAAGGTTTGTGACTGTGACCGACTGCGAGAGGTGCTTCTTAATATCCATAGGTGATGAATCTCTTCCAGTTTTCTATCGCCCTCAATTTGATTTGGAGAATAATTCAGAGAAGGAGGCGTATATGAATTTACATGGGACATTTGTATTAAGCCGTTAAATTGGGAGCAGACAGGAAGCTGCTCAGATCACTTCGGTGCAATGGCGGGCAATAGTGGTTTGGTAGTGTTTGGAGCTGTAAGTGCCAGAAATGAAGATGGAGTGTCATGTGCCTTTGGAGAGTAAGGAGGCCGTCAATTCTGCGATGCCCAAAAATTTAGCAAACGCTACATTAATTCAGCTGTAACATATATGTTAAGTTCAAACGATTCTGTGGAGAAGAAGGTCAGATTAAAGTAGACAAACGACATACGTTTTTTTGTGGACCTAGGGAATTTTATTCTAATGGACCTAAAAGAAGAGCCAATGGTATCTACAACTCTAGTCACAATTTGTCTGAATGCGGATTACCAGTAGGCAGTAGCGACAAAATCCCCATTCGCAAAGCCTATGTAGCATAAACCCATAGCTGAGTGAAACATTTCTAGTCAAACCTAATTGAGTTTCTGTTCTTTCTGAACTTGATGCTGCTCTGGTTCGCGATATTCGGAGCAGTGATAAATCTTCTGGTGCTTCCAAAGATGAAATTCCGGTGATAAGTTCTGATCAGGTAGTGGGTGAGTTGAGACTCCAACAAAGGCCTCAGTCTTTTTGGTCGGTGAGCGCTTGGGAGAATCGAGAATCTACTCATATCGATCGACACAGTTCTTTGGTGAATGATTTTGATCTTAGTATAATGAAACATGAGGAAGAATATACCCTGTAGTGACATAGCAATTCGAGTTTATACTGGCGTCTTCATCATTATAAGTCCCCCTCGCGCTTTTTGGGCTTGCGGGTTTGAGCTAGGAGTGCCTTCAATAAACGTAGTTCTTACGACTAAAAAACTCTAACTCACAGAGCCTCGCCTCACTTTCACTCCGGACACCATATGTTTGAATCACTTACCCTCACTCACCCCTTCCTCCATTGCAGGAAATGAGTGAACGGACTCCTAGCTCATACAAATATAGCAGTAGTAATGCTGTGACATTAGGTGGGCAGCGTTCATGAGGACATTCAATAAGTTTCTCAACAATTCTTTTGTAATTACTCTGGTGGTGGTAACAGAAAAGAATGCCGAGATAAGGTAAGTGATACTTCTCTGCTTCAAGAAGTGTTGTACTTGGGTTGGAAAGAAGAAGTTCATGATGATAGTGGGTCGTTGCGCTGTCCTTTGAATCCTGATCTGCCTAAGCAATCTCAGGGGGACACTCACAGTACAGATGCATTGATGCTCGGAATGATGTGGAGGGTGATGTTCTGTTTCAAGGTAGTGGAAGTGCGTAATTTGACACTGACCAGTGCTGTCTGATTTCATTTGTTGATCCATGGGATAATCGGTAAGGTAGTGTGAAGATGATGGGAGGGGTACCAGAGCTCTTTCTCAATGCAACCATGATCTTTTAAAGTTTCTGGAGGATGGTCAATGTCGGGTGGTTGATGAGCATAGTCACGGTGAAGAGGAACGGGTAGATGTTGATTCTTGCCTCTTGGAGACAATTAGTAGCTTTGGAAAATTTCTGGGGGTGGATTTTGAAGGGAATAGTCACGAGGTGATAAATCGAAGTGCTCTTCTTTGTCAAGAAAGTTAAGGGGTTATAGTGAGGAGGGAAAGCAAGTGGAAAATTCTGTGGAGGGGACTGGGGGGGGTTGTTGTCATGCTATGTTAAAGGGCAGAACTCTTTCAGAAAAAGAGTGAAGGTGAAATCTGTAATAGCCTAGTGGACACAAGTTATTACTTGTCTGCAGGAAATATAGATGGGGGCTATTTCAGCATATAATGTTTGCTCTTTAGGAGGTAATAGGTGGACAAATTGAGTCTATTGATAGTGGGTGCTTCTGCGGGTGTCTTTATCTTTTGGGATAAAAAAGCGGTGGAAAAAGTGGATGTGCTTCAAGTTGTTTATTCTTTGTCTTGTATGTTAAGGAGCGTCGAGACCCATTTGGAATGGTGCTTTGCTGGGGTCTATGGGCCGGAGGATAATCAATTTAGATGGGAGTTATGGGAGGAACTTGCTGGTGTTAGGGGTGTGGGGGGGGTTCCATGGTGTATTGCAAAGGATTATACATTGTTAGATTTTTGCAGGAGTGAAAAAATGATACACAAGTCTCTACTTCTATGAGAGACTTTTCAGATTCCAGTCTTCATATGGAATTGATTGATTTTTCACTGAAGGGGGTATCTTCACATAGTTCAGAGGTGGAAGTTCTAATGCCAAGTCACAATTGGATAGATTTTGGTTTCTTTGATAGGACGATATATTCCCGAGTGTGTCTCAGTCTTGCTTGCCAATACCGGTATCTGACCAATGTCCTATTTTTCTTGATACTAGAGGGTTGGAAATGGCAAAATTCCTTTCCGCATTACTAAGAACACATTACAAAATAGTTTCATACTTTATCAATAGAAAACGCTCAACCTGCAAATCGTAATGGAAAGTACTTAATACTTGATTAAAAAGGAGGCTCATAATTATCATTAATAATAATCACAAATCCATAACTTGTTTTTACCCTTTAAAACATACAACTAGTCATTTCCTAGTGTTATGTTGGGTTACAATTATTGGTGATTAATGCAAAGGGTTTCAATCTTATCTGGCAAGATGTCATTCTTACCAACTCTCTTGACAAAGCTTTTGTAAGAAGATCTGCCAAGTTTTTACTTGACCTCACATAGAAAAATTTTACAATATCATGTATCAATTGTCTCACAAATGCATGTCTTAGACTTATGTCTAGACTTACCATTATAGGTACTACTATAAGCTCTTGATAAAGTGGCTTCACTATCACAATAAATAGAAATATGAGGCATAGGATTAGGCCATAACTTTGTATCAAACCAGAAGTTTCTAATCCATTATGTTTCCTTACCACTTGCTACAAGAGCAATAAATTCGGATTCCCTAGTGGAATAAGATATGTGAGTCTGTTTCTCGCTTGTCCAAGAAACCGCTTCTCCTGCAATGGTAAATACCCAACCAGATTCAACTTGTGTCGGTGTATCCTTCTACTACAGCCGGATAACCATTGTAGAACAATGTGGATCCCATGGTTCTCTTAAGGTAACAGATGATACTGCCAATAGCCTTCCAATGATCTACACTGGCATTACTTGTAAATCTACAAACCAATGCAATTAGTTATTTATTCATTATTTATTTGTTTATTCATTTTTAGTTTAGGTGCGATAGAGAAATATATCAAAGGGGGTGACTTTGGAGAAGTCATAATTAATGGGGTATTATTCTATGAAGATATAAAATTAAATTTAAACGCATTTGTTTAGGATAATTAGCGATAATTAAGAGGGGAAGAGTATGAGAAATTAGGGGAAACAGGATAGAACTCTACATGATCTGTAGAGTGATATAAGTTGAGGGTTTTTAAAAGTCAGAAGCAAGAACCATTTCTCCATTATTTCTCGAGAAAAGTGCTGAAGAGTGAGGGCGTTTTAGGCTGATTATCAGCATGAAAGAGGGCTTCATCGTGTAGCACGATTCCGGCAAAATTTGAGGTGATTGCGGTAACTGTAAACCCTTGGCCAATTTTATTTAATTGTGCAGAATTTTGGGTATAGGCAGGTTTAATAGGTGATGTGGGTTCTATGTGGGTAGGGTTAATAGGTGATAAGTATGTGTGTGTGTGTGTAATCCGTGTGTGCAGGGGTGTGTATTTTCGCATAGTGTGGTGTTTTTTGTGTGCGCAAGTATGAACAGTGTGCAAGTGTGTGCAGCGTGGATGTGGGGGGGGGGGGGGGGGGGTGCATACTATGTGAACTGTGTCTACTGTGTGCGCGCGTTGTGTTTGTATGTGAGAAATGTGTGTGCAGGTGTGTGTCGCGTGTTTACGAAGTGTGTGTGTGTGGTTGTGTTCTATGCAGTGTGTGTGGGTGTGTGAGCATGTATTTTGTGGGGGTGTAATGTGTATATAGGTGTGAGTGTGGGTATGGTTGGTGTAATGTCTGTGTGAGTAGCTGTGTGTGTGTGTGGGGGGGGGGGGGGGGTGTACTACGAGTGTGTGTATACAGCCGTGTGGCTCTGTGTGTGTGTGTGTGTGCGTGCGTGCGTACAGCAGTGCGTTGTGTGTGTTTGTATTGTCAATGTGTACAGCCATGTGGCCATGTGTGCATGCATTATGTGTGTAGGTGCATATCATAGTGTGTGCAGGGGCGTGAATTGTGTGCACATATCATAGTGTGTGTATTATGCTTGTCCCGGGGGGGGGGGGGGGGGGGGGGCGGAGTTCATAGTGTGTCCAGGTGTGTATTCTGTGTGCGCAAATGTGTGTCTGGGTGCGGATAGTGGGGTGTGTGCGCTCGTGTATTGTGTCAATGTGTGTAGATAGTGTGGAACCATGTGTAGGTGTACCCTGTGCTCGTATAGTTGCAACATACAAACATAATCTGTAAACTGGACAAGGATCAGTGTGTGAGTGTAATGGGATTAGGAGAGGGAATTGAGGCATTCTTCTACGGTAAGATTAATGTATCAACGGTTCATCATCTTAGATTCGATAAAGGAGGACTAGGACCAAAATTCAAATAAACTCCGGATTGCGTTTAGCGGTTCAAGACTATCATTCTTGAGAAGGCTTCCCCTATCAGCTTTCCCTGGCTGGCTGTTGGTGATTGAAACTTACTCCTGCCATGTCACCAATAATACCCTATTTTCAATCCTAAATATATATACATATGGAGTTGTACCAGCTAGACGATTCAAAGCCTTTTAAGAAGCACTACTGCTTTCCTTTTAAATTGTTTGATAAAAAAGAAATGACTAGCCATTTAGTTCCGTTGTTTTGACTAATGAGATGAAAGTTTTGCTATTGGTGGTTGTGCCCCACGTCTAACGGAGAAAGTTAGATTTTGGGTCCAAGTCATATGGAAGGAATGTTGACACCCAGTACTATTGCTAGTGGTCACCCCTGCTTCCACAATAATGAATATCCCGAGGTGGAATTCCAGGTCCAAGTCAGTGGGACCAAATACTGACTGCAGCATACCGTGTAAATGATTATTGGATTGAACAGATACTTGATGATTATCGCGCTATTGTTTTCTATCCCATAGAGCTATTTCACTTAGACACTGATATGTTCTTACAAATTTTATGTGACTTATCTCTTATGAATTTATTACCAGTTTCTAAGTTAAAAAACCATTGCATGTCAAAGTCTATTTTGGGATATAGTAAGTGTGCTTGCTGGGCTCTAGTTCACTCATTTATATTTTTCTGGCGATTACCTAGTTGGATTGGGCACTCATGAGGGTCACGAGAATGAGGCTGCGGGATACGACCGTTAGAGGATTAAACTTCCCGTAAGAATTTAACAATTCCCTTTGACATTGTAGTAATTAACTTTAGTTTTGGAAAGTGTGCGGAGCATATGTCTCCATGAACCCCAGTTTGTACTTTCCTGTTGAGTATTTGGTTGAGAATACTTTTAAGATGTTTTGAAGAAATACTAAGGGGGCTCTTAATAGCCGGTTTGATGGTTTAGTTATAGATTTTTTAAGAATAAGTACGTACTGGTAACTGTAACGCCTGACAGAGCCCTTGGTGAGAGTCCAATGGCCCTGCGGCCAGTCACTGACCTAACTCACAGGCCCGACTGTGGGTCCGGGTCGTGACAGTAACGTTGTTGGCAAATATTTTGGGGGTGTAAGGTAGGTTGTATTCCACCGTCATTCTTGGGGCTTCCTCTGGGAGAAAGGTGGAAATCCAAATCAGTTTAGGGCTCTATTACAGCGAGAAGTGCGTCGAGCTTGGCAAGCCGAGAGAGACAATATCTTTCGAAAGGAGGGAGGCTTACTCTTATTAAGAGCACTCTTTTTAGCCTTCCAACTTACTTTATGTCTCTCTACCCCATTCCAGTGTCCGTGTTAGCGAGGCTTTAGAAACTAATGAGAGATTATTTTTGGCAAGGAAATAAAGATACTTCTAAATATTACTTTTTGAATAAGAAATTGTTTGCTCTCCGTTTGCAGAAGGTGGTTTGGGCTTGAAGGAGTTGAGATTGTTTAACCATTCCCTTTAGGGAAAATGGTTGTGGAGATTTTCTAGAGAGGAGAGTTCAATGTAGAGGAGGGTCGTTCTGGAGAGGAAGGTTAATTCTTGAGGAAATTGGTTGATTGTAGGTCTGTTAGCGCCTTTGTGATTGGATTTCTCGGCCATCAGACTATGCTATGGAGTGGGTGTATGGAAGTCTATAATGAAGGGGTGGCGTGAGTTCATGAAACATACCTTCGTTTGTGGTTAAAAGAGGGGATTGGATCAGATTTTGGTTGGATTGCTGGTTTGGGGATACTCCTCCAAGTGTTCGCTTTTCAGGATTATAGTAACCAGTAGTTAGTATAGAGGCTATTGTCTACAAATAAGTATTTTTCGGAGAAGGGTTTTTATGTCCAATTCTCTGTTATAGTAGGAACTTTAATCATTGGAGCTGGATGCAGTGCACCGGTTTTTGGATGTCTGGGGCGAGACGGACCCTCCAGTTCAATCTGATGATTTGTTGTGGTGTAAGGCCGGCAAAGAATGGAGCTTTCTCAATTCATTCCTTCTATTATGTGTTGAGGGAAAAATCTACGGAGTGTTTTCCTTGGAGAAGTGCTTGGCGTGCTTGTGCTCCTCCTAAAGTGGCTTTCTTCGTGTCATAACGCAGTACTAAAGATCGATAACCTTGGCAGAGGCGTAAGATTGTTATTAGTAGGCATGAACGGCTATTCATGATGCTGTTTTATGATTGATAACCTTAGCAGAGGCGTGAGATTATTATTACTGCATGTTTTATGTGACAGAAGGATGGGGAATAGGTTAATCATGTATTGCTTCATTGTGATATTGCGAGAAGTTTTTGGTGCTTGCTCTAACCTTGTTTAGGATGGTGCGGATGATGCCGAGGTCATCACTGATTTTTTGTGGTGTTCAAATGGGGCTAGCTTTCCGAAGGCTTTACATAAGGGTGGAGGTTAATGATCTTATGTCTCATGTGGTTCATTTGGAGGGAGAGAAACTTGTGGGTTTTTGAAGGAGTTGAGACTCCTCGAATGCAATCTTCCTTTCTGAACCTCTGGCTCTTTTGGGACAAGGAGGAACTCCCAGGATTTTCTAATGCTGTTTCAGCCTTTCTAGATGATTTTGTATAGGTCAGCTGTTCGAGGTAAATCTTATGAGCGGTTGCTTGTATTGTTTGGTTTTATTGTGTGACTAGGGCACCTTCTTGGTGCTTTGGTCTTCTCTTTGTAACTTTGGGTTCCCCCTGGGGGCTTTCTTTTCAATAAACTTGTATTTACTGAAACCATTCCGCAAATCTGGTTCTAGTTATTCAGAGGGAGCAATCCCTCTTCTTCTTTTCACTGATTATCGACCCAGGCCTTTCAGTTGTTTGCCTCATTAAAAGCATAAAATTTGTCGCTAATGCAAGTTTAGCCGAAAAGAATGTGAAAGTAGATTAAATACTATACATGTTGGTTTCAGTTGGAGAGGTTATGGTTGATGTCTTGCTATATTGGAACAGAGATATTTCATATTTATTTCAGTAGTAAAGTAAGACTATGCAAGTAATGTTTTAAGTGACAATGCATTACTGTTTCATAGTTAAGACACATAACATTACTGTTTCATAGTTAAGACACATAACATTACTGTTTCATAGTTAAGACACAGCTTCGAACATCGAGTATAATTACCGGAAAAGAAGAATTTGGGATATGTTTGGTTCATAATGTCAATGAACAAATAGAAAAGAGAGGACTCATATTATAATACCTTTTCGGACTGACATTACCAATATAAACGATTCATACTATAGTAGGGCATTTAGAAAGAGAAACATATATTAAAGAGAAGTCTCGTTATTGAACAGACAGATGATGCTTGCATTATCTTCAATCAAACAAGAAGAACTTCCACTAAGGTCTAGAAATAAAAATTTCACTACGTGGTTAGAAAAAGTGCCGCTCGAATGCTAACACAAAAAGCAATGTTATTTGTTCATGTAAAGTGAAACTACTTGTGTTGAGTGATTATGTGGCTTTCTTTGGTAGGGGGTGCAGTAGAACTAGAGCCTCCAATCATAAAGTCTACCAATATCAGTTTTTACCTTTTAAATATGATACAAACCTGTAGTCTCATTGTGATTCTTACCAGAGACAAAAAAACAACTCCTATAGTCTTAAATGGGACTTACGATAGAGCCCCAATTCAATTTAGATATTGATTTAACATTCTTAGCATTTATATTCAAGAAAATGGCTCGTCTCATTATGAAACATTGTGTTCGGAAGGCATATCGAGCAATAAAAAACAGAAAAGTAGATCCCAAAGCGCTACTTAGCATTCTTCATAGGTGTGTGGTAAGGTTTCTTATGTTAATAGCGTTTGTAAATCAGATGAAATAGTTACGGCATAGCCTACAACTTGTGATCATACAAAGAGGAAAAGAAAAAGACATGAGATGGGGCGCCTCATGAACGCAGTTATATGGCCTTTCTTTCTCTTCATTCAGCTGTCGTTTGGGAAGATCCAAAAACCTTCAGAGAATAGTTCTACGAATATCAAAACTGCATTGAATTACTTGTAGTGGATTTGTTCAACTTCTCATCTACTCAAAACCCTAGCAGACAATTTGTTTTTGACAATATCTTTCAGTTTAGCGATTATTTGTGGCTTTAGCGTGGGTTAAACATACAAGCTATACAGGATTTTTAAGATTCAAAAAATAGGGAAAAGAACTGTTCATAAGTCAAAAGAACCATGTGAATAGCGTCAAGCATGGTTATTGGAAAGGTATTTGGCGGACAAAAAGTCTCGCCATTAACTTCTTACATGCTTTTATATTTAGTAGAGACAAAGGAGAAATGATAAGTAGCTCAACCATGACTTTAATGTAAGACAAACAATACTTGGAAGATTATAAGATGTTCAAAAAGACAAGAAAAATTACCCTTTCAGGACGTCTGTGGCAGCTTCCTGCATGCTAGATATCAAAGTGGGCATTCCGTAATTCGAAAGAAAGTCGACAGTTGCCAAAAACTGCTGCTGGTCATTTCGGTGTATAAGATTAGCTTCCTCCTAAAAGACGAGAATAGAAATTCTGAGTTAGACAGAACAAAAAGATGATTAGCTTCAGGTAAGTGACAACCATTAGTACTAGGAAAGAACAGTAAAAGATTTGGGAGAACTGCCCATACATTTCCATCCTTCCTACTGAATCTGATACATCCTACAGCTTGCTTTCTAATAATAACTACTCAGAAGTCCTACTAATAATATGCAGAACATCGCTGCTACAAGATAACAATTTCTACCTAATTGATCTATTCACAAAAGCCGATTAGTCCCCAGGCCCAAGGTGCTCAGACGGCACTTATCAACCTTATCATATCTCAACGACCAAAAAGACATGTAACAACTAGATGCAGATGCCACTTGAGTCTTTGTTTTCCCTATTCTGGTATTTACCAACTTTAAAAAAGTCATCTCATAGGTACAATCTGATCGGATCATGTATAGAACCTGCTGAGCTTCATATTATATGAGCCAGATCAGGTAAAGATGGGTCGAATCCCGCTAACTAACGTCTATCCTGGACTAACTATGTTGCATTTATTTCTTTGCTATCTTTCTTTTACAATATTTTACGCTTTTTTGGTGCTTTCAGACTTAAGGATTACCAAAACCATGAATACACGGAGACTACATTTTCTGCCAATTTTAAAAGAGTGACTTGTTATTTTCCCAATTACATCACCACTCAGCAGTAACATACATAACAGTCTAAACCAGATAATCAAGCAGACTACATCATTGTTAATTGTTACCTTGTTCCCTCATTCTCTTGCCACACATACAGGTTATCTTTGACTTAGTAAATAACCGAGACCGTTTGCTGAATTGATTCAGCATTTCAGCTTATTTGAACCAATTTCTCATTCAAGACTGACCTGATTTTCGAGTCAACGCTGACTCAGTATTGAAATAGATTCAAACCACTTTTGGTATCAAAAGAACTCCTTTCACCTTTGTAATTAGAGACAATCTAAATCCAAGTAGATCATATCATGAGAACACTTTTTAGTAAAGGACTATGATAGTTCTAACAGTCAGCAAACATATCGTTTGCCAGTGACTTGGTAGACTAATTTTTATGTTTTGCTTGCTTCTTTTACTTTTACCTTATAGGGGTGGGGTAGAATGGTTTCCTCATGGCTAGAAGAATGATAATTCCTAAGCGTCTCCCTCAAAGATGATTTTGACATCATAAAATCTTAAACATGAGTTGAAATTATAATTCATCTCTACATCAAATTTATAACTGCATTACTGACGGTTGGCAGTGGAAGTTTCTGACAGCTTAAGATTCAAGATATGGAAGAAATCATTATCCGAATTTCGATCCAAAATACAATTGCTGCCCAGGTTTTGCAAGAGCTAGATAAAACAAAACTAATTATTACGTTGAAGTCTTGTCTGAAAAATCCCTTTCTAAGGAGTATGTTGTGTACAATGTTTTCATTGCTTCCTCGGGACAGAGTGTTCCATTACATGTATAGTAACTGTTTTGCTGATTTCAGTGGAAAACAGGGTCACTGCGAAAGCCTAGCAAGAAGAGTTGATGTTGCAGTTACGATGGAAAAACTCCTTGACATCTCCATGATGGAGCACTAGAGGCTACTCAGTTGTTTCACAGCTTCTCGTGTTGCAGTCAGCCTTGTTGGTTAACTCAGAGTTTGACTTAAGTGAATTGGATTTGCTGTACTAGTAGTCAACAACAATTGATGTAAGGATTTCCAATCCTGATCCTAACTGTGTATTTCATAGCCCAGTGATTAATTTCTTTCGTTGAATTTTGTCTCGGTCAACAATATACAAGTAAAATCATAATATTGAGTTTTCCTTTTTAATTTAGTCTGATGCTTCCCGTCATAAAAATGGAGAGCTTTTTATTTCTTTCATGCTTTACGAACGTGTTTGCACTGCAATTTGAGGTAAAATATGCTTAGGTATACTTTATTTTAAGATCTGATTATGTAAGTGAAGAAGCTACATTTGCAATAACCTTATAGATTGATATGGGTACACACACAGAGAACAAGCGAGCGAGAGAGCGAGAGAGCTATTCAGAGAAAAGTCAGTCTAACAAGACTGGTCTTCATGTGTTTACTATTAGACACGAGAAAAAGAGATGTACCCTCACACTAAATAAATGGACCCGATCTTTACACTCCCCTCAAGCAGAAAAAGAGATATACCCTCTCACTATATTACATGGACCCGATCCCATGTGTTCACATAACAAGGACTAGGGAACACACAAAACATAGTGTTGTAGGAAGCTATTGCTTAACATGCTTTCTGCAGCATTCTCAAAAGGCACGTTGACGGGGGGGGGGAACTTCCGTCCTTTTGCGATGGCAGTGATGTGCATGTAATGCCCCCGTTACTCACTTTTATTGAATGTATGTAAATGTAGTAGGTATCACATATTGTTGTCACATAGGCTGAAATTTTAGAAAATCACAAAGCGTAGTCCACTTTACAGGCTAGCGTCAAGAGACTCATTCACTTCATACAAACTACGAGAGATACCTCCGAACGAAATGTTCTATATCTGAGCAGCACAGAATAGCACAGGAAACAGCGGCTTTGTGCTGGCCTCTCACACGTATGGCACGGGCAGAGGGATCGGAAGGCGCCAAGGGGTTGAATCCACAAAACCCAAGCCTGCAATGCTTGAGAACCCTAGCTGGGATGGAGCTGAACTCAATCTTACTATTCTTCATTTTTGTCTTCTTCAAAAGTGCTGGACAAAGTAGAGTTGACTTCTTTTATACTTACTCCAAAGCTTCCAAGAGAAGCCAACTCCAATCTTCCAAGAGAAGCCACAACTTATGCACACAAACCAATCCTACCAATATCAGACTTCTCTAAGTCCCCAAGCACACAAGTACTTTTACAAAATGACCCGATATCTACATAGCTGAAAATTAGAGACTAACTGAAAAGAAATTACTACCCCGGACTAAAAGTACTAGAGAAAATACTTGAAAATGCAAACTTTTGAGAAACTAATCATATTCACATTTACACGCGTTTGTATCAAGAAAGAAGGTGCTCGCATAACGAAATTAGACATTTGAAGAAGTTGAACGATGTGTATATTACGGCCATGTTTGTATTGGATGAGTTAAATGCATGATTTACGTTTTGTAGCTTATAGTTTATGTGATTATTATACAGGGTTTGGAATAACCCCTACTTATGGCTGATTATATCAAAATTTCAAAGAGAAAAAGCCTTTAACAGGTCCTTTCCCCTCTGAAACAGGGTATTTTGGTCTCTTAAGTGATCTCACCACTGCAATCTCGGCACAGTTACAAGGTAGAACCAAAGGTGGGAGTGGCCTTTTCCAACTCTCCACGAACTCAATACCTTCGCATCCCATATGGGTTTCGATAGGGTGCCATATGGTTTCCACGAAGTCCTGTACTACCCAAAGCTCATACGAGTTTCACTTTTACACAGTAAGAAAAAGAAAAAATTTCCTCCTCTCTTCACCTAACTACTAACCCACTAAATAATTATCAAATGTACTGTATATTAGCTTAGACTTCAACCCAGGACCTTCAGGGGCCAGCTGAACACCTGGTCACTCTGAAAGAGTGAAAAGTATCTTCCACGTTATGCAGATATCTGTTCGTAGGGCATTGCCTCATGATCAAAATTCCCCATGTGTACTTAAGCAGGCTGACACTCTTACCTTGCACAGACTTTCATTTCTCTTTTTTATTCCATAAAAGTTTATCCTCTCGTACATAATTAACTCCAGCAATCTTTTCTTTTCTTCTCTAAATTTTCTAAAGTGCAACTGTATCAAAAGAAGGCCGTAAGGGGGGAACAGTAGGAGTATACACAACAAACACAACAGAAACGGGCAACCTAAAGTTAAATGAGCAAACCAGAGAAAAAGTTTCAGGAAAAGGTCCTAGCCCAACCATGGCAAATGGCTAGAAGAAATAGATACAAAACAGCCCGAGGTATAATTCATCCACAAATACTACGAGTGCCATAGTCGAAGCAGGAAAATCAGCATTGAGCCAAAAAAAAAAGAGAGGTCTTAAGAAGAAAGCATGAAGCATGCAGGAAGCCCCACTGCATTTCACATTAGTATGTTCCTCTCCTCCACAAGGACTACAAAAGACAGTAGCGTCAATCACCATCTCCACCCACCCCATCGGCACCCTCTCCCTGGTCCACCAGCTCAACATATCCATCATGTTTCTAATAATAGCCCACTGAACCAGAAATGGAGAAGAGAAGACTCCACATACTGCTAGTCACCTCAGCATAAGAAAACAAGTGATCCTCAGATGCCCCCAATTTATTGCAGATCAGATCAGCTAACCAATATATGACCCCCAAACCCCACCCCCCCCCCCCCCCCAAAAAAAAAAAAGAAAAAGATTTCTACAGCCAAAATAGCAGTGCGAGCTGCTGACAACACTAAAAAAGCTACTCAGGGAGGAGCCAGCCCCTTCAAATACTCCTCCCAGGAAGGTGATAACCTGAACTGCCTTGCAAGGTAGCATAGAAAGACTAGATCCCTCGTCGCTGGTTTTACAAGAGAGTCGTCTGCCTTTATCAGCAGCCTCACCTCCTCCAAAGCTGCTAAGAAAGCAAGAACTCATACCAGCAACCAGTCTTGGCAGTCCAGTCTAAATCTACCAGTAGTCAAGCCAGTAAAGTCTCACCCTCTTGCTATGGAGAGAAATGTAACCCACATGAAGCGAGAACAACCGCTATACATTCACACACCCTCACCATATCAACCTCATCCTCATCAGCAACTGCCCAAATTTATTATGCTCGAACCTGCTGTCCATAACCCTAGCTAAAGGGGCTCCATCGCCCTACGATATCTTCACAGCCATTTACCAAGCAACCGAATGATTAATAGATCTTTCACACGAAAACCTCTAGTTGCCATAGAGAACATACCTCCTCGAACTCTAAGCACCTAGGCAATATCTTGAAAACATCAGCGATTACCCTTCCACAGAAATTCGTCAATCAACATCTCCAATGTCTTCCGTGCCAATTGGTAGAAGCAACATGAAGTAATTTCAACTTCAACTGCCAAATCCCATATGATTGGTCGGACAAAACCTTTCCAGATTCCATAAATCACCACAGAATCCTCATAAATGAGATACAAGCCTAAATTCAACTTCAACATGTGCAACGAATACTTCCAATTGACGTGACCATAAGTTTTCCTCCTTAAACCCTTACTCAACCTGTCCTCCAAGCACTCATTTGCAACCGAAGCCGTGTCTAAGACCTGCCTCAATCCGTTGAAAGAATATTGGTGCGAAAGATGATGCCATTCAGCAACTTCCAAAGCATAAAGCAAGGATTTGGGACCAGCAACTGATACAGTCTCTTCACTAGCTGATGGGTCTATATATCTAATGTTCACAGCTCTCCCATTATTTGGAGTCAAGGAAATGCAAGATGTTCCTCCCAAAGTTCCCACGCCCAAAGAACTCCTGAAAGAGCACTCAACACAACCGTCTTGACCACCTATGGAAACTGCTTACAAGGAATGCTGAAATAAGTCCACCCCGACTGGGCGCCTTGTCCCATTGCACAACCGTATAGCTAGGCCTCTCTCCTACTCGGTGAAAGATTGCTCCGACTTCCAACCAAGCCTGATCCTCATCCAATAGAGGCAGATGGAGAACCTATATGCCAGGTCTCCAAGACTCCTCTTCCTCAAGCAATTGCTCATAAAGGTTCACCATACCCTTCTTAGCCTCTGCCCCAAATTTCCCTTCCCAATCAAAATCTTTCACGAATGACGCCACCTCCTGTGAGCATTAACCACCCTATGAAACCTCTTAGTGTTGCCATCAGTGGCTACAAACCACAACTCCCTTGATTTTTGCCACCAACTAGTGCACCAGCAATCTTACTAAACCTTTTAACATAAAGGTGGGGGCGCCTAAATCACCTACATTATCCACATCAAAGCCTTTGAGAATTCTTGTTCATTGGTTTGTCAACTGGCCAAACATTAACCTATTGATCTGCACTGCAAATTAGCTGGGGCTTTGGTGTAGACATTCTAAGTTATTATGCAGTTAAGCCTAAGTAAGAAACTATAGAAAGATTGACGGCAATGAAGTTGTTACGAGAACAAAAAAGGAGCTTTGTTAAAATTAACGAAAGTACAATAAGGCTGCAAGGTGTGCAAATATGCTGGAATACATCAGAGAGAACCTATGGCTAACCGAAGAAAGTAGTCACTACTACAATTTTTTGGTACTACATAAACGACAAACCCTTTATCCTTCCAACTGCCATTCTATATTATTCAAACTTTGTTTGGACACAATAGGTACAGTAAATGGATATGATTGTAGGTCTTTTACCGAGTAGTATCTGGGTTTCAGCGTAAAAGAGGCCTGCAAGTGAAGCGTCTCCAGCGGGTGGAATTAGCCTCTCTACTAAGCTAGGTGCTCAGTTTACATGAGAGTGCCATGACATCAGTATGCTAGTCAGAGCTCATTACACGTGTATCCGGTATGATCAGTAACATCAAAGAAACTCCCAAAATAACATTTTCGATTAGAAGACAACTCCATATACGTGAAATTTCAAATATTAATAAGCAAAGTACTATATATGCCTAACTGGAATATTCCAGCATGGTCCCACCTCCTATAAGGAATATTATTGCACTATAGCCTCTTCTAAAGATCTCCACAGTCGAAAATATTCCACATTTTCAGAGAAAACTTATAGCAACTCTCGGTGCTTCCAATCAGCTCCACCATTCTATCCTCATTCTATACTAGTTAGAACAGCAGTATAACATTAAAAGAAAAGAGCGGTCTAGTGCACAAGGCTTCCCCGACTGCAGGGGTCTGAGGAAGGTTGATAAACGCATCCCTTACCCCACTTTCCTGAAGAGATGTAGGTTTTTCAGCTCCCTACATAAAGGCAGTTTCGCATGATCCTGGCTTTCTCACTTATCGTAGGTTTCGGGTTCCCTACATAAAGGCATTTATGTAACACTACCAGGTAAACAATGAAAGGTAGTTTTTTCCTCTGTTTTGGGATTTTGAAAGGCAAAGGAAAGACAATTCTGTCTTACCTAGTGGATTCTAGGTTATGCTAGCTTTACCTAGTGGATTCTAAGTTTTCTGTCACTCAAAGAGTTATTTGGTATTCAGGGCATTACCGTTCCTCCTCACTGACAAATGCGTGATGGAGGTAACCACCTTATCAATGTAGATTGTGGGGTGAAGGAGTTTATCACCCCAGTGGACTTTTGGGATCAAAGGAATTGTGAAAGCCATAGAGTTTGTGCTGAGATTTTGCTCGCAGTCAACCAATTCCTAGGTACGATAATATTCTTTGCTTAGTTGAACTGCAAACGAAAGAGGAATTAATTGATTGGATACTTGGTCCGGAAGATTATTTTGTGTAAGAAAATCTTTAGAGAGAAGAAAATAAACTGTGTATAACAAACTGGATCTTTTACTGCTCAGTGTTGACGTCAAGTACAAGATCAAGAATTACAAAGTAATGGTAGGATAAGTTCATGGCCATGATCTTGCATATGTTGGTTGAAGAATTCTTGTTTGCAGAACCTTGTCTTGAAATAGAGAGAGAGAGAGAGAGAATTAGCTAAACTTTATAGCCAACCTTCTTCTTTCAAAGATAATTATGTTGATTTTCATGCAGAGAGAACAGAAGAAACTAGGCAAGAGTACTGTGTTCATGTAAAGAGAAACTTTATATGCCAACGTTTTCTATTTTCATGGAAGTTTAATTGTTGGGGAAGAACTTTCACGTCAAAACAGCACGCAAGACCAACTGAGATATAATTAAAAGCTAGCTAAGGAGTCACAAGATGAAAGTTTCAACATTGAGGATGATGTCGCCGAAGAAATGTTTATGGGAAGTCCCAAAATGGTCAAATCTGAAGATCAGTCTGGAACCACTGTTGTTGAATTTCCTAGAGCATCTTCTCCCATCATATCAGTTATACTGGGTTTAGCAGATTTGATGTGGTTGCAAACTATTATCTACTAAATTTGGTCAATAAGATTAAAAGCAAAGAAAAGGAAGCTTAAGTAGCTTGTATGGTCTAAATGAAGCACTCCAAATACCTATATTTTTGTTGGGAAGGAAGATATCAGTTTCTGACTATGAACTCGAGAACGAGGTCTTTTCAAGTGGGGGAGACTGATGTAGGAGAAGAATCCTGTGGTTTTTGCACATATGGGTTGAAAACATGCAGGAACAACATCAGACAACAGTCCACCACTATAGCAAACATGTCATATGTGCTATGTGCTTTTTATTTGCTTCAAATTAATATCCAAAAGCGTTTAGCAGGATTCTGGCTTTAAGGTTATCCGAATTAATCTTCTCAATCACCGTAAATATTCCGGTTGCCTATAAAGGTCTATCAAGCAGACAATGAAATGTAGTTTTTCCTCCTTTTTTTATATTTCTTACCAAGTGGATTCTAAGTTCTGTAAGCTTTACCTAATGGATTCTAGGTTTTCTTTCACACAAGGACGTGCTCCTTGTACCATGTGCTTTCACTACATTATGAAGAGGCTGTTTTAAACTATCAAACCTGTGACTTCCAGGTCATCGTTGCACCAAGACGTGTTAATTAGTTGTAAACAAGTTATCCTGGCACACATGATGCGTTTTCAAAAATGAAGTTAGCAATATAATATTCTTGGAATATCAAGCATAGTCTTTAGGATGCATAACAAAAATTTTATAGAGCTTCAGATTTTTGGGGACCAATCAGGTCCTATAATTTAGTTATTTACTATTTAATTTCTTGTTTATTTCATTCTAAAAAAATAATTCATGCCACATGTCATCATTAGGTATTTATGTAACCGTGGCACACGCAATGCAAGTGCAAAAATGAAGTTAGCAATGTGTATAATTTATAATAGCAGACATGATTTTTGAATGTATTCTAATTGTATTTTTAATTGAACTTCCAATTTCAGAAACCAAACATGTCCTAATTACCATGGCACATGCATCTCGTGTGCAAATATGAAGTTAGCAATATTACATATTTTTTATAATAACAAACATGGTGTTTAGGTATGTACTTTAGTCACATGTTTTTCAGATGAATTTCCAAGTTTAGAAACCAAACATGTCCTAGTTACCGTGGCATACGTTGAGCTTGCAAAAATAATGTTAATAATCTAAAATTTGTTAAAAAAATCAGAAATGAATATAAGTGTTTATTGTCAACATTCTTTAAAATGAATCTTAAATTGTGAATACCAGACATGTACATAAGGTAGTTAATTAGCATTTAACATTCTTTAAATTGAATTTTTAAATTGAGAAAACCAAACAAATGTATAAGATAGTTATTTAGCATTTAATTATTATCTTTTTGCACGTTATCAAAGAATTTTTTGCCAAATGTCATTATTCTAAGTAGGTACTTATGTAACACCAAAAGTGGCGTTACACCAAAAAGGGGTCTTCCCTTTATGCGTAGTATAGACTAGGATTCATCAACACTCTTTGAATTTGTAGGCCTCCCAACTAGTTATCACTTATGATGCCAATGAATGGCAACAAATGTATTAGAATGTGTATTTTGCCAATGCTTCTGTACATAAACAGTGAAATTTTAGAAGTGAGAATTATCATGGTCATTGAAGCCAAGAACAAGTGTTTAAACCTTCGCCACCTTTTCCCTATTTTTATTTCTCATGGGATAAACATAATCATTTATCAACATAAATAAGCACTATACTTCTGAGAATATTCCGGAATTATGGCAGGAGTATGATTTGATTATACATAAGCTAACAAAACCTCCAAAACATAGTGACGATGCCTTAGAATAGGCTGAAAAATGGCACATATAAAAAGGAGGATAGCTCTTACAAGCATATCAGAAGCTCCAATATCACGTGCAGTTTCTATATACAGATGTCTTCCTAAGATGTTGACTTGAACTCTAACATATAAGCTAATCATTGTCATTGCCCACATGGATAACACCATCCTGGTGAAACCTGGGTAAACCACAAAGATTCAATGCAAGGTAAGTTAGTTATAGCAAAACGATTAACGAGAATTTCAGGTTTAAAAAAAGACACTATAAATGTAACAGCTAACAATTTAAGGCTACTGCCCAAACTGTGCCCTAAAGTATACATCAAATCCAGCTCCAGTACCTCATATTTCAAACGTATCAAATCAGTACCTCAAACAATTTATTCTACCCAAACGAGTCCAAAGTAGATGAAGTTATAGGCACGTCAATTTTTTCATGGGCAAATGCGTCAATACAAAAACAAACCACAAACAAGTGGCATTATTTTGTTTTTCTTTTATTCTTTTTTCCCTTTTGTTTATTTGAGGCGCTCATCAAACACCTAACATTCCCCATCGCAGAACACTGACCACCACACACAGCTGCACAACCACCACCACCACTCACAACCGCACAAAACCAGTTTAACACTTCCATTACCACCACGACCGTACCCACCAGAATCGACCACCTTTATCTCGGCCATCATATCCCACCCCTTAAACCATAACATTTGGATTTCATATCTCTATCAATGACGCCGCACATATGAAGCACGGGTGCTTCAAAAGGGGGGGAGTATCGGGGTCGGGTGCGCATCGGGTGCGGCTCGGGTGTGTGTCGGGTGCGCACCCGTTAATTTCTATTTATTTTTTTTATTTGTCGAAATTCGGGTGCGGATCCGACACTTCGGGGGTTGAAACATAATTTCCAGAAGATATTTCGGGGGTTAAACATGAAATTTAAATTTTGTAGGGGTGAAAACATAAAATCAGTGTTACTTACCAAATTAGGGCACACTCATCTGATAGAGAGAAAGAGAGATCGTAGCAGCGGCGACCTCCGTCGACACCGCCGACCTCCGTCGACACCGGCGACCTCCCGTGACACCCATCGAACAGCCGCGACCACCCACAACACCACCGAACAGCCGCGACCACCCACAACACCACCGAACAGCCGCGACCACCGTCGACACCATCGAACAGCCACGACCACTGAAAACCATCGGGGACCTCCGGCGACCACCCTACTAACCTCCGGCAGCATTGCTTCAAAGGTATTTCTCTGACCTTCATTTGTCTTCAATTTTTTCTTTTTTTGGTTTCTACTGTGACTTGGTTTTTGGCTTCGAAGGTGTTTTTTGTGTATGTACAGTCTAATTAGTCTCACTTCTCACATCAATAATATATTTTTTTTATTTTGCTGTGACAGTGTTTTTTCTTCTGAGACTGTGTTTTTTTGTGTCAAAGGTTTAAACGATTAAATCAAAGCCAAATATGTCAACTTCAGATAGTATTGCCACTCCTAGTTCTGGTCTTGGTGATGATAAGACAAAACCATTGTGGAAGTATGTGACTAGGCTTGAAAAGGATGGTAAAGGGGGTGGAAATGTGAGATGGCAGTGCAATCTATGTGGCAAGGCTTCTAATAGCTCGTACACTCGGGTTGGGGCTCATTTGTTGAAGATTAAAGGAACGGGAATTGAACCATGTAAAAAAGTGACCCCTAATGAGATCAACCAAATGCGGAAATTAGAGGATGACGTGCTTGAGAAAGTAAAGCAAAGTGCTCCAAGGATTCCACCTTTTCCACCAAGTAGCTCTTTGGGTGGAACAAGCACATTTTTCCAAAGCGGTATTCCCCTTAAGAAGCGAAAGGGTGGTACAAGTGGAAGTGCTAGTGGAAGTCAAGGAGGAAGCAATCCAATCATGGATTGCTTTAATATTGCTAAAAGAGATCGCTTGCACTCCGAGATTGCTAGGATGTATTATTCCGGGGGTTTGCCATTTCACCTAGCTAGGAATCCATACTACGTGAGTTCATATATATTTGCCGCCACTAACTCTCTTGTGGGTTATTTGCCTCCGGGTTACAACTTGTTGAGGACAACTCTTTTACAAAAGGAGAAGGCAAATATTCAAAATTTGTTGCAACCTATTCGAGCCACATGGAAAGAAAAGGGCGTGAGTTTTGTGAGTGATGGATGGAGCGACCCGCAAAGGAGGCCGATAATTAATTGCATGGCGGTAACAAAAGGTGGGCCTATGTTTCTTAGGGCGGTGGATTGTTCGGGGGAAGTTAAGGACAAATTTTTCATTGCCGCTTTGTTCAAGGAGGTGATTAATGACATGGGCCCCGAAAATGTTGTCCAAGTAATTACAGACAATGCTCTTAATTGCAAGGCGGCCGGGCAATTGATATAGGCACAATTTCCTACTATATTTTGGACTCCTTGTGTGGTGCATACATTAAATCTTGCCTTGAAGAACATTTGTACAGCAAAGAATGCGGATAACACTCAAATAACTTATGATGAATGCTATTGGATCACAAAAGTTTATGGCGATGTAATGCAAATCAAGAATTTCATCATGAACCATTCCATGAGTTTAGCTATCTTTAACAAGTATTCTACTATGAAATTGCTTTCGGTGGCCGATACTAGGTTTGCAAGTGTTATTGGGATGCTTAGGAGATTCAAGCTCTTGAAGCAAAGTCTCCAAACCATGGTGATTAGCGAGAATTGGTCGTCGTATCGGGAGGATAATGTTGGAAGTGCAAGATTTGTGAGGGATAGGGTTCTTGACGAGGTTTGGTGTGATAAGATCAACTACATAATTGTTTTTACTTCTCCTATCTATGACATGCTTCGACGATGTAATACGGATACGCCTTGTCTTCACTTGGTTTATGATTTGTGGGATAGTATGATTGAAAAGGTGAAAGGTGCAATATCTATAGAGGAGGGGAAGAGGAAGGATGAGGAGTCTAGCTTCTTTGACGTGGTTCATACCATTCTTGTCGATCGTTGGAACAAGAACAACACGCCACTTCATTGTATGGCACATTCTTTGAATCCAAGGTAACTTTCACGCTATTATAAGCAAACGTCAAATCTGAATTTTTTAGTAGGAAAGCGTGAATCTGAATTTTTTTAATTTATTTGTTTAACGTGTTTATGAAGATACTATAGTGATGAATGGCTTAGTGAGGATCCCACTCGTGTTCCTCCTCACAAGGATAGGGAGATTTATCTTGAAAGGCAAAAATGCGTCAAGAGGTTCTTTCCAAATCCTACGGATCGTTCAAAGGTCAAACTGAGTTTGCCCAATTTTCTTCTAAGAGCGACGACTTCACTGATATCGATTCCATTAGAGACCGGGCTCTTATGAGTCCTCATAATTGGTGGTCGTGCCACGGTCCCCATGCACCTATGCTCCAAACTCTAGCTTTGAAACTACTTCAACAACCCGCTTCGTCGTCTTGTGTTGAGAGGAATTGGAGTACTTACTCCTTGGCGCATTCCTTGAGAAGGAACAAGTTGACACCACAACGTGCGGAGGACTTGGTTTTCATTCATAGCAATCTCCGTCTTTTCTCAAGAAGATCTCCACAATATGCAAAAGGACCGACAAAAATGTGGGATGTTGGAGATCAATTTGATACCAAGGATGATGTTGGTGTACTTGCGGTTGCGGAGCTTTCACTTGATGAGCCGGAGTTGGAGGCCATACTTTTTACAGATGATGGTGATGGAGAGATAGACAAAGATGAAGATGTTGTGGCCATGGATCCCTTAGATACTTGATGGAGTACTTTGTTTGTTTGATAGTTAGAACTTTGATGCTATGTTGCTACTTTTGTTATGAATATGATGTATTTGGTGGTGGTTATTATGTATTTGTCTATTTGATGGTATTGTACTGCTGTTGAATGGTTAAATTAAATTGCATCGTGTTTTTTTATGCACTTTCTTAAGATACAACTTGTTTATAAATTAAATGCTAGGTGTACATATTAAACATATATATAAAAAATATATATAATATTTGCAGTATCCTAGCCGCACCCATATCTTAGAATTTTCAAAAATGCCGTATCCGCACCCACACCCGTATCCGTGCTTCTTAGCACTGCACTCACCTTCCACCTTCCCAGTTCGACCAAACAACCACCATCACCGACACAAACCATCATCACCAACGGAATGTTTTTAGATCTGAGACAACTGCCTTCCACCAACCCAATTCCACGGGGAACAAACATCACCACCGCACAACAACCACCTTCCACCACCCTGATAAATGCATCCCATGTCTCCTCTTCATATCTGCACAAGCGCAACCGCCACCTCCCCATGCTAACACCATCACCATATGTATCATCGCCATCTTCCTACTCTGCTGGCATAGCGACCACCACCCTACTGAAATGACGACCATCTATCCTCATTTTAGTGATTGATGACAATTTTTTGAAATTGGAAATTCAGTGGTCTTGGAGGGTACTAGAATTATCGTCTTTCTGCTTTAAAATTCGTACTGGGAAATTGATTGGTTTTTATCTATTTAGGTATTGAAGGCGATAGCAGCATGGGGTTGGCTGGGAAGGTCGGTCGGTGTGGTGGCATGACGGCTGCTCGACCTTTGGAGTAAGTAGTGGTTATGGAAGTATTAAATCGTCGTGATTATGATGGTGAGAGTCTAATATAGTGTAGAAGAATTCTAGCGGATTTTATTGAACTCGAGGTATGGTTTGTGGTGGCAGCATACTGGTGGTGCCATGGTAGACCAGTGCTGATAAATAGAGAAGGGAGAGATAAATAAAGAAGAAATAAATTGAGTAAACTTAAATGAATGACTCATATCACATATTGCCACTTGTTTATGAAATGGGTCTTTTCAGTATTGACACAATTACCCAAAAAAATTGTCAGTTACCTCCCATCCACTTTTGGCCTTCTTCGCGTTGAAAAAAAGTATGAAGTACTGATTTGATATGTTTAAAAAGTGAGGTACTCAATCTGGATTGTGTACACTTTTAAGGCACAATTTTGGCATTAGCCCAACAATTGAACACTTCCATACTTAAAATTTTGAGTCTATCCCATAGCTCAAGTTTCTCTGAAGGTGTCAGAGTGTCAGGCTGCCTCTTCCCTCTCTCTAGCCTCTCCCACAGGTGCAAAAGATCCAACTCCTCCACTACCCGGTTACTTAAATAGATCATGGCATGAGGCAATGTCGTATCTGCTATTCTTTGAATGCTCTCGAAATGTGATTGCATTCTATTCACAGAACCCATTAAAAAACGAAGATTATATTAAAGCTCAACGAAAATAAGCATACTGAGAACGTAATTGACTATTTTGTAAACTTAACTGGGCCTTAAGGAGTTCATCATTTTCACGCTCACTGGCAAGCTCTCTCTCTAGATCAGAGAGCCTACGTCTATGAGCTTCATAGAGTTTGTAAAATATATACCCACTTCCGAAAACTCCAAGTGTAACATACACATTTCTCTTATGCCTTCTCCAAATCTCCCTGTTAGGCCAACATCGCATATAACGCACATCAAACAAACGTATACAAATGTCCAACAAGATCTATAAGCGATAACCAACAACGATGATGTATATTAAACACACACATCTACACAAACAGAAAATGAATGAGAAGAACAACCAACCACATTATATCCTTTGGGGTTTATCGGTTTTGACAGCTTCGATTGCGTAACCCCGGCCTAAGAAATAGCCGGACTATCCCTCTGTCTCTGGGTATTGATCCTAAGTCGAAGAAATTAACCGCGAGAAGGGTTTAGACTCCAAAAAAAATGTTGTGGAAAGGGTATATAGCAAGCTAACTACGAACCACTCTGTTCAAGTTTCACGAAATCCAAGGTGCAACTGATTGTCTACGGGAACAGAGGAAAGAAATATCAGCACAAGTAGTTCCGCACCATTGATAGAGATGTCAAAAGGCCGCCGCCGGCTGGCCGGCCCGGCCCTAAATAAAGCCCGGCCGTCCGGCTCTAAGTATGAATAGTGCCGGCCTAACCCGTAGGGTTTTAGGCCAGAGCCAGGTCTAATATTTTTCAAAAATGACCCGGCCCGAGTCAGGCCCGGCCCTTGGCCCGTTTCTGGCCCTCTTTCGGCCATATTTTGGCCCAACCCTTTGACTCTAAATCTGGCCTTAAATCATTTTGAGTTATTTTTTTTTCCTTTCCCCATTCTTTCTCACACATCATTCTCTCTACACCTCATATTTTACTTTTTTATTTTAACTTTTTGGACATGCACATTTTTTTATATTTACTCATGTGAAAAGATTGTCTTTTTGCGAACAAAATTACTCTTTATTGCTAATCAATATTATCAAATAGAGTAAACGTAAAGCTCTAAGGCACTTCATTAGTCACAAGAACGATATTGAATGGTTTAGGGCCTATCAATTGTATTTGTTTTGTGAATGAGTATTTTTCAACACAAAAAAAAGGGGCCTGGGCCGGCCCTAAAGTTAGGGCCTAGGGCTTGGGCCTCCATTTCCAAGATTTGGGCCCGTTTACAAGGCCCGAAGCCCAAAATGGCCCGGCCCTTTTTCTTGGCCCGCTGGGCCCGGGCTGGGCCAGCCCAAGCCCGGCCCTTTGACACATCTAACCATTGACCACCGTTAAATTGTAAAATAAATTGCTTTCTTTTCCTCCCCTTTTTTAACATCGTTATCTGTTATTTGTTTGATAAAACTGAAATTTAATTATTGAATTTAGACTTGTACGTTTATTATATTTATTTTGTATTTTTATTTTATATTTTTATTTTCATAATTTTTATGTTCAGTTAGAAAATAAGCTCATGGATATTTATCATTTTCACCAACAATTATTAGCTACTTTTTCTTATATTTGATTAAATTTTGGTGAAAAAGCTGAAAAAATCTCGGAATTGTTTTCAGGTTTTTTGTCAATGTTTGAGTAATTTTACCTGAAACGAAAACAGAAAATAGTAAAAATGCACAAAAAATAATTTTTTATCATCATTGCAAAAAATAGAAAACTAATATGGTAAACGTACATTGTTGATTTTATCAAACTAAAAATTTTAAGTGATTGGACTTTTACCACTAAGAATTAAGTTAATTTGTTTGGTGAAACAAAACAAATCTCTGAAAATTGTTCAATTTACAAATTTATCCATTTTATAAAAATTATCCATTTACATACATACTTTATAAAACATTTTCTGAAAAATCGTGTTGGTGGATGGTAGTGACAGTGGCGATGGAGTAATGATGGTGGTGGTAGCGGCGGCGAAAAGGTATCAGTGGTGGCGATAGTGGTGCGTTAAGATATAGTGTTGGTAATCGTAATGGTGGCGATAAGCGGCGACATGGTTGTCATGACAATGGTTATACGTAGTGTGGTAGATATTTAAATGGTTTTAGAGAATATGGACGTGGTGGCAACGACAATAGTGGAGGTGACGGTTTTCTTGTGATGATGGTGGTGGTGGTAATGGTAGTGGCTAGTTGTGGTAATTATAATGGTGGTGACAAAAAGGTGTAGTATGGTGGAAGTGGTGTTACCAGCAAATTAGTTGTGAAGGCATTATGATGATAATTATTCTTTTTATATAAAATTATGCTCAATAACTTTTAACCATTTCCCTTATAATTAAGTGATAAGCATTAAGTCAGTTCATTCTGACTTAAAATTTATCTATTTTTGATAGAAATCAATTTTTTAAGTGATACAAAGTTAAGCATTATCAAACGCACTTAATTGAAATCATTGAAAACTTTAAGTATTAAGTTCTTAATTGAGTTATCAAACATAAGATTCCCAAATAGTTGGGCACTTTAATTTTAACATTTATAACTAGTCAAAATTATATGATATTTACTCGTATGTGATATTTTAACTGGTTTCGGATACTTTCCTCTAATTGAAGTCATTTAGTTGTTCTTGATCTTTGGGAGCTCTTATAGTCATGTAGATGCTCATTTTTGTAAGCTTTTTTTAATTATTATTGTAGGCTTTATTTGGTATTTTAGGCTTTAATTTAGTCTAGTGTAGATCGTCCAATCCAGTTGATTTGGTACAATTAGTTAGTCTAGTCAGTTTGGACTTAAATCAGGTCAGAGTCTCAATAGAATATGGGGTCTACTAGTTGAATTGATTTTAATCTGGGTTTTTGTCTCGATTTTATCTCGTTCACGTGAGTTTAATTAAAAATGCAATACTTTCCTTCTATAATTGGCCTTAAAACTTGATGCCAGGGAATGTGGGTCCGAGCCTACGTGGAGGTGCCACAAAGGCTGCAGTCCAAGTCAGCTTCCAAGTGCGCAAAGTGAGAGACAGCAAGGACGGAGCAAGGGCTGAGAGCAAGGCTCCCCAGACAGGCCGCGAGGGCTGGCAGTGCTGCGCAGGCAAGACGAAGGCAAGTAGGGCCGGCGACCAACAGTCCAAGCTAGGGTCGGCGTCAGGGGTGCAACGTCAAGAGTCCGATGTCGGGGGTCCGAATGTGTTTTCTCTCTAGAATTCCAGAGAGAATGAGTTTTTAGAGAGAGAAAGTGAAAAAGACAAATGAGAGAGTTCTCTCTTAAATGAAATCCAAGGTCCCCTATTTATAGGGAAAAGTGTGCCGATGTCATCAACGTGTCACCAGCTGACACGTGTCACCCCTGGGAGTGACACGTCACTAGGGGGTCCACAAATACCGATTTTTCGTTGGACTGCCAGTTCCCGAATTCGCACTGCCTTGCCCTACACAGCATCTCTCTACCTGTCTGAGAAGACTGAAGACACCGTGTCGACGTGATCAGAGTAAGCCTGTTGCCCTAGCCTCCAGTCCAAGCCCTTACTGAATCCCACAGGCCTGGCAGCGGTGGGGAAGACCCAACGCCCAGCTGCCAGGGGGACTAGGCAAGATGCCCTTCCGAAGACCTGCTCCCATCTCGGAGTGACCCGGGGGTCATAGTCCTTAGGGGTGCCGACGTGAGCCCCAAGTGCCAGAGCACGTAGGCCAGTCACGCAGGCACCCTGGCGGAGATAGTGTCCCGGAGGAGTCGCCTATCCTGCTGCGAAAGGTCCTCGCGCCGGAGCACGGAGCGAAGCCTCCCCGAAATGAAGACGGCGATGGCTTTCAGGTTGTGAGCCCATCCCGTAAGTATATAACATGATTATGGCGCATGGGCGCGGTGCCTACAGCACGAGACATTGATTGTGGCGCATGGGCGCGGTGTGCACATGTCATGGAAGTGGCGCACGGGCACAACGACGAAAGTTGCAGAGATATACTTGGTGTCGGCGCAAGGGCGCAACAACGACCGTCGCGAAGATATACTTGGTGTCGGCGCAAGGGCGCAGTGACGACTGTCGCGAGACCATACCTGGTGTCGTGGGCACATGTCATGGACGTGGCGCACGGGCACAGCGACGACTGTCGCGGAGCAATACTTAGTGCCGGGGGCACGTATCATCAGCGGGGCGTAAGGGCGCGGCGACGACTGTCGCAGAGCAATACTTAGTGCCGGGGGCACGTATCATTAGCGGGGCGCAAGGGCGTGGCGACGACTGTCGCGGAGCAATACTTAGGATAGTGTGCTGCCGTCGTGACGATTGTGCACGGTCGGCGACGAGCACCAAGTGACCATCGGTGTTGAGCGCGGATGGTAGAGAGCGTGATGAGTGATGTCGGGGGTTTAGGAATGACTCTTGCAAGGCAAAAGGGTGGCCGACCCCCTTGAGGAAGGGGTGGCCGACCCCCTTAGGAAGGGAGTGGCCGACCCTCTTAGGAAAGGGGTGGCCGACCCCCTTAGGAAGGGAGTGGCCGACCCCCTTAGGAAGGGAGTGGCTGACCCCTTAGGAAGGGAGTGGCCGACCCCCTGAAGAAGAGGGTGGCCGACCCCCTTAGGAAGGGAGTGGCCGACCCCTTAGGAAGGGAGTGGCCGACCCCCTGAAGAAGAGGGTGGCCAACCCCTTTAGGAAGGGAGTGGCCGACCCCCTTAGGAAGGGAGTGGCCAACCCCCTTAGGAAGGGAGTGGCCGACCCCCTTAGGAAAGGGGTGGCCGACCCCCTTAGGAAGGGAGTGGCTGACCCCTTCCTTTTTTGCAACAGTTTGACCCTGTTGATGTCGTTGCACTGGTGACGCATGTGGATGCTCGAAAGGAGATGCGCTTTGACCTGGTTGTGGCATTGAATAATTGACCATTGACTGGATGATGTGTCACGCAATGCTGGTCCCCTAGCGGGCCCTACTAGTCTGACCAGAATAGGGTATGAACATAGCCCCATGCGTGTGGTGTGCGCGGAGGGGCAACCCAAGCGTTCACCGCACGCATAAACGATGAGGTTAAAGCCCATCCTGCTACAAGGGCCAGAGCCCCCGGTGATTGAGCCGGTGACGGCATACAGCCCGTCCCGCAGTTTGATTGAGTCCGCGACGGCACGAAGCCCGTCTCGCAGTTTGATTGAGCCGGCGATGGCGCTAAGCCCGTGATGGCCCTCAGCCCATGCCGCAGTTTGATTGAGCCGGCGACGGCATACACCCCGTCCCGCAGTTTGATTGAGCCAACGATGGCGCTAAGCCCGTGATGGCGCTCAGCCCATGCCGCAGTTTGATTGAGCCGACGACCGCATACAGCCCGTCCCACAGTTTGATTGAGCCGGCGATGGCGCTAAGCCCGTGATGGCGCTCAGCCCATGCTACAGTTTGATTGAGCCGGTGATGGCGCTCGGCCCATGCTGTAGTTTGATTGAGCCGACGATGGTGCTAAGCCCGTGATGGTGCTCAGCCCATGCCACAGTTTGATTGAGCCGGCGACGGCATACAGCCTGTCCCGCAGTTGATTGAGCTGGCGATGGCACTAAGCCCGCGATGGCGCTCAGCCCATGCCGTAGTTTGATTGAGCCGGCGACGGCATACAGCCCGTCCCACAGTTGATTGAGCCAGCGACAGCACTAAGCCTGTGATGGCGCTCAGCCCATGCCATAGTTTGATTGAGCCGGCGACGACATACAGCTCGTCCCGCAGTTGATTGAGCCGGCGACGGCACTAAGCCCGCGATGGCGCTAAGCCCGCGATGGCGCTCAGCCCATGCCGCAGTTTGATTGAGCCGGCGACGGCATACAGCCCGTCCCGCAGTTGATTGAGCCAGCGATGGCACTAAGCCCATGATGGCGCTCAGCCCATGCCGCAGGGAGAGGTCCTCGTGCCGGAGCACTACGAGCGGAGCCTCGGAATGCTGCACACTCTGGAGAGTGGGTCGAAGCATGTTCCACGACCAAGGCAAGGTGCGCATGGTGTGGTGAAAGGTAGCATGACAGAGAGCCAGGGGAGCACGACTGTATCAGTGGTGCGGCGCATGGGAACGGCGGAGTGAGTAAGGTGCTGGGGACGCTGTAGTGGAGACAGAGAGCCCGGTGGCACTGCTGTATCAGCAGCGCGGTGCAAGGGCGTGGCGGAGTGAGCATGGTGCCGAGGGCACTATAGAGTGACAGAGAGCCCGGGGGCACGGCTGTATCAGCGGCGCGGCGCAAGGGCACGACGGAGTGAGTATGGTGCCGGGGGCACTGTAGAGTGACAGAGAGCCCGGGGGTACAGCTGTATCAGCGGCGCGGCGCAAGGGCGCGGCGGAGTGAGTATGGGCGACGAGGGTCGCGGTGTGACTTCCGGGCGACGGGGGTCACAGAGTGACGTCTGGGCGACGGGGCGCTACCGCGAGCGATGGTCATCTGTCGTCATGGTAGGTGTCCGACCCCCTAGGGTGGCAGACCCCAAGGGTGGAAGGCACGCCAAGGTCGCTTCACGAGCAGTTCGCGTGACTTGAGCATGCGTTGCTTTGACCGGATCTTGAGCGTTGAAAAGTTGACCGTTGAATGTGTCAACGTGTCATGAAAATTGGGACCCCCAGTGGGCCCTTGGGTGCGACCAGAATAGGTTGGCAACATAAGCCCCCTGCATGTGGTGTGCGCGGAGGGGCAACCCGAGCGGGCGCCGCACGCATAAACACTAAGCAAGAAAATGATGTGGTGTGAACGAAGAGTGGTGGACATCATCGTGGAATGACAAAGGTGAAGAGTTGGGGGCTCGATCAACAAGCGTTGCGGTGTCGCGGCACCCGGGCGACGAGCAACGTGGGTCACGGAGACGGTACCCGGGTGATAGGCGTCAAGCGTCATGGAAGTGGCGCATGGGCGCTGGCGACGGGGGTCGCGGAGACCGCCCTCGAGTGACGAGTGTCACGGAGACGTCACCCAGGCGATGAGCGACGGGCGGCGCGGAGACGTCACCCGGGCGACGGGGTCGCGGAGATGGCGTCCAGGAGACCGGCGACGAGCGTCGTGGAGACGTTACCCGGGTGGGAGTGCGAGATGCGCGTGTTTGTTGTGAGCATGGGGAAAATGGTGGTGAAGGTGTTGGGTGATGGGGAGGTGGTGCGGCCGACGGGGGTGGAGGTCCTGGTGTGCTGTGGACCGCAAGGAGAAAGGAGAAGGGTGGCCGGTGAGGGAGATGGCCGAAGGGGAAGGTGGGTCAGCCATGGGGTCAGCGGGCTGGGGGGTCGGCCAGGAGGGGGAGCGGCCGGGGGGCGTCAGCCAGGATGGTGGCTCGGCCAGGGGGGTCAGCGGAGAGAGGGGCTCGGCCAGCGGGGCGCTGCCGGGGGGAGAGGGGCTGAGGGGGTCACGGGGATGGGGGGTCGGCCGGTGTGGGGGGTCGGCCAAGGAGGGGGTCGGGCGGTTGGGGTGAGTCAGCCGGGATAGGGGGTCGGCCGGTTGGGGTGGGTCGGCGGGGAGAGGGGCTCGGCCAGCGGGGCGCTGCCGGGGGGAGAGGGGCCGAGGGGGGTCACGGGGATGAGGGTGTCGGCCGGTGTGGGGGGGTCGGCCAGGGAGAGGGGATGGTCACCGGCGGGGGTGCGCCGTGGAGCCTGCCGGTTGAGGAGCGACGCCGCAAGGGGGCGGCGGCTGCGCAAGAAGAAGAAGGAGAAAGAGAGAGAAAATTTAGGGTTAGGGTTTTGGGGGAGCAGGCCGGGGTCGAGTGGTTCGGATTCGGGTGAGCGGGTGGGCGGTTTTGACCCGCATAAGCTGGATGAAGAGATGTGAAACGGGTCAGGGCAGGCGCAGGTCGGGTCCCTCGCGGGTGGGTTCCGCCCAACTGGATTGCTGTTGCTTGTGGACTTTGAAAATGACATTAAAATGCGATTTTTTTTTTTGGAGCCTATAAAAGGAGCATGAGAAGGGATGTAAAATTTAGAGGAAGAAATAATTTTGAGGTGAAAGGGAGAGAAAGAGGGGGGTTGGGGATTGATGAAAATTTTCGTTGAAAAATTTTCCAAGTGTTGGAGAGAGCACTGGAGGGTGAAAAATTTTTGTGAAAATTTTTCTAAGTGTAGAATGAGGGTGAGGGTGATGACCCTACCGTGAAAAATAAAGAAATATTTCTAAGTGTTGAAGAGTGACAACGGCGCCGAGTGAAGACGCGGGGGTGATGACCCGACCGCAAAAAATGAAGAAATTTTTCTAAGTGTTGAAGAGTGACAAGGGCGCCGAGTGAAGTCGCGGGGGTGATGACCCGACCACAAAAAATGAAGAAATTTTTCTAAGTGTTGAAGAGAGGGTAGGGTGCCGAGTGAAGTCACGAGGGTGATGACCCGACTGCGAAAAATGAAGAAATTTTTCTAAGTGTTGAACTCGGGCAAGGGTGCCGAGTGATCGGCTGAGTGACAGGCATGAGAGGGTTGGCAAGACGTGTTGCATGCATGCCCACGAGGTCGCACGGCCTGAGGGGGTGTCGGCTGACGGAGGTGAAACTTAGTAGCATGGCTCGAGCCACCCCGTGCACCACGTACCAAGTCACCGCAATGAGAGGCATGCAGGAGGGGTAGGGAACGTGGCTTGCTTGGGGTAGGCAAGGGGTGAAGCCCCCAAGGGCACTGGTGACGGCATGAAGGGTGGTGTCAGTAAGCTTGAAAAATTGTCGAAGTCTGGAAAATGCAACTTCATTGATAACAAAAGGGGGGCAACATGCCTTGGTACAAGAGTAGTGAGCACATTGAAACTTGCAAAACGAAGGAATGAAATTACAAGTGTAGAAAAATGCACTAGATCAGGCTGGGGCTTGGGGGTGTGGCAGGTCACACACTTAGAGTTTGAGCTCGTCGGACGTAATCTTGTCAGCGAAGGCAAACTTAAGGCCCCTACACCACTTGAGGCCGTGACCGACCTTCCGATGATAAGGGCAGTAATTTGGATGAGCTAGATCTTCTGGGGTAGGTTCTTTGGCATCGGGCAGTCTGATGGAGTTGTCTTTGATCCAAGTCTCGAGGAAAGCTTTGACTGTCTTCAAGTCACAGGGGTAATCCGGGGCAGGCGTCGGCTGCCTTATCTTGTCAGGGTGCCCATCCCTTCCTTGGGATTGGTGCTTGCGGCTGTTGTCGTCGTCACTGGTTGCTTCCACCGGTACGGCTAAGGCAATATGGGTTTGGGGCCTTGGGGGCTTCGACGGACCGACCGAGTCATAGGTGCGTCGTGCAGCTTCCTTGAGATGTCCCCAAGACCGAAGCTGGAGGTTTTCAAGGTAGACCCTGTAGGTGTCTTTCATGTTTTTGATGCAAATGGGTACAAGGGTCTCATCCTCACTGAAGTCAGTGCACTCCAAGCATTTGTGATGGAAGCGTGTGACATAGGCGTTGAGGTCTTCCTCGGGGTTCTGGAGGATTTCGGCAATGTCGACGATGGTCACCCGCTCGGTTTCATAATGAAACTTGTCAAGGAAGAGTTGGACCATGTCGTTCCAGGTGTGGACAGTCCCTGTAGGGATCTGGTGGTACCAAGTGTAAGCCAAGCCTGTAAGGGATTTGTGGAATTCTCTCAACTTTAAGCTGTCTCCCGGACCATAGTGCTCCAAGGAGCCTGCAAATCTGGTCAAGTGCTCGCAGGCGTTGCCCTCACGTCCGTTGAAGAGCACAAAGTTTGGTTGCTTGTAATTGAGGGGGTAGGGTGTGTGATGATGCCGAAAATGGTTCGATGCTACGTGGAGGTGCCACAAAGGATGCGGTCTGAGTCAGCTTCCAAGTAGGCAACGCGGGAGACAGCAAGGATGGTGCAAGGGCCGAGGGCAAGGCTCCCCAGACAGGTCGCGAGGGCTGGCAGCGCTGCGCAGGCAGGGTGACGATGAACAGGACCGACAGTCTACAGTCCGTGCTAAGGGAGAAGCGTCAAGGGTTCGTGGACGTGAGCCCAAGTGTGTTTCTCTCACTCGAATTTCAGAGAGAATGTCTTTTAGAGAGAGAAAGTGAAAAGTTTGAATGAGAGAAAAGAAGATCCTTGAGGAAGCTCCAAAGTCCACTATTTATAGGCAAAAATGTGCATATGTCATAAGTTGACATGTGTCACCCCCTGGGAACGACACGTCGCCGGGGGGGCCAAAGCACTGACCCTCCGTTGGACTGCCGGTCCCTAAGTTCGTGCTGCCCTGCCCTTGCAACATCTCTCTGCCTGTCTGAGGAGACTGATCATGCCGCGGCAGCATGGTCAGAGTAGCCCGTTGCCCCAGCCTCCAGTTCAAGCCTACTGAATCCCACGGTCCTGGCAGCGGTGGGGAAGACCCGACGCCCAGCTGCCAGGTGGACTAGGCAAGATGCCCTTCCGAAGACCTGCTCCCATCTCGGAGTGACCCAGGGGTCATAGTCCTTAGGGGTGCCGACGCGAGCCCCCAGTGCCAGAGCACGTAGGCCAGTCACGCAGGCACCCCGGCGGAGATAGTGTTATGGAGGAGTAGCCTATCCCGTGAGCATATAACATGATTGCAGCGCATGGTGCGCGGTTGAGTGCGGGCGACGAGGGTCGCAGAGTGATCTCCGAGCGACAAGGGTCGTTGCGTGGATGGCGCGCGACCGTGAGCGACGGTTGTCATGGCGACAGAGCAGCCACAAGTGGCGGTCATCGAGACTACGAGCGACTGTCATCGCGATGAAGGAGCATGGTTCGGGAGCGACGGTCGCCGTGACTATGGCGGAGCGCGGCCGCGAGAGACGGTCGTCGTGACAACGAAGCACGGACAAAGGTGACGGCGTCGGTATTCAAGGCAGGTGGCCGACCCCCAAGGGAGGCCGACCCCTTGGGGTGGCCGACCCCCCAGGGTGGCCGACCCATTGGGGTGGCCGACCCCCAAGGGTGGCCGACCCCTTGGGGTGGCCGACCCCCAAGGTGAAAGGCACGCCGAGGTCGCTTCACGAATGGTTCACGTGACTTGAGCATGCGTTGCTTTGACCAGCCCTCGAGCATTGAAAAGTTGACCGATGACTGGGTGATGTGTCGTGCAAAGTGGGTCCCTTAGCGGGTCCTGGGGTGCGACCAGAATAGGGTATGAACAGTGTGATTGCGATATTATTGGCGTACGGGGCGTGTCCGATCAGCCGAGTTGAGGAGTCTGGTTCGGAAGTCCTCGCCAGGCAATTGATAAGGGCTTCCAAGTCTGACCCAGTGACATAGGTGGAGGATGGCGCCTCATTATCGATCAATGGGTGATGACTACCTGGGGCGTCGCGAGCCCTCGAGCCCCCAGACGGGACAACTTGATGAACGGGAGCATTGGAGGGTTGGTATGGTGTAGGGGCTGGTAAGGGCAGCTGTGCAGGGGCATGGGTGGGTTGGCAAGACATGTCCACCACCTGGCCGGTGGTTTGGTGATGCTCAGGTAGATAAGGATTAGGTTCCATCTCAATGGAGTCATGAGTTTCTAAAGAGCTTCTTGCCGGAACTGGACGAGATGGCGTGACAGCAGGGAGAATCTGCTGCAAGACTGGCCCGAGATCCATGTGTAGCTTGCAGGGTGGCACTGCAGAAGGAGATATATCAGCTACTGGTGGCGAGGATGTTGCGAGTCCTACCGCCAAAGGTCTGGATACTCGAGGCGGCGGTAGTCGCGACACTGGGGCTGGGGCGACGTCAAAAGCTGGCCCCCGTCCTGAAGACTGGATTGATGGAGCGGCCTACTGCGAGGCCAGGGCTTGTATGGATTTTTGCATCTCCAGAATGGCGGCTAATAGAGTGGTCTGTGAATCTTGCAGAGTGGTGATGGTTGGAGTGAGTTGCTAGATGGCTGCACTTACGATCACTTGCACCTCGGGGGTAGTGGTTGGTGGCTGGTCTTGGAGTCGCGTGGCGCTAGTCTCTTCCTGATCACCAAGGTGGTGTTCTTCTTGCATGAGAGGGTTGGGTCCTTGGCTGGTTGTCCTGGTAGCTCTCCGCTGCACAGGCATGATGCTTAAGTCTGGAAGATATGCAGACTGCAATACGATGCTCACCTCCCCAGCGGAGTCGCCAAAATGATGCCAGGGAATGTGGGTCCGAGCCTACGTGGAGGTGCCACAAAGGCTGCAGTCCGAGTCAGCTTCCAAGTGCACAAAGTGAGAGACAGCAAGGATGGAGCAAGGGCTGAGAGCAAGGCTCCCCAGACATGCCGCGAGGGTTGGCAGTGCTGCACAGGCAAGACGAAGGCGAGTAGGGCCGGCGCCGACAGTCCAAGCTAGGGTCGACGTCAGGGGTGCAACGTCAAGAGTCCGATGTCGGGGGTCCGAATGTGTTTCTCTCTCTAGAATTCCAGAGAGAATGAGTTTTTAGAGAGAGAAAGTGAAAAAGACAAATGAGAGAGTTCTCTCTTAAATGAAATCCAAGGTCCCCTATTTATAGGGAAAAGTGTGCCAGTGTCATCAATGTGTCACCAGCTGACACGTGTCACCCCCTGGGAGTGACACGTCACTAGGGGGTCCACAAATACCGGTTCTCCGTTGGACTGCCAGTTCCCGAATTCACACTGCCTTGCCCTACACAGCATCTCTCTACCTGTCTGAGAAGACTGAAGACACCATGCCGGCATGATCAGAGTAAGCCCATTGCCCTAGCCTCCAGTCCAAGCCCTTAATGAATCCCACAGGCCTGGCAGCGGTGGGGAAGTCCCGACACCCAGCTGCCAGGTGGACTAGGCAAGATGCTCTTCTGAAGACCTGCTCCCATCTCGGAGTGACACGGGGGTCATAGTCCTTAGGGGTGCCGACGCGAGCCCCCAGTGCCAGAGCACGTAGGCCAGTCAGGCAGGCACCCTGGCGGAGATAGTGTCCCGGAGGAGTCGCCTATCTCACTGCGAAGGGTCCTCGGGCCGGAGCACGGAGCGAAGCCCCCACAGAATGAAGACGATGATGGCTTTCAGGTTGTGAGCCCATCCAGTAAGCATATAACATGATTGTGGCGCATGGGCGCGGTGCCCACAGCACGAGACATTGATTGTGGCCCATGGGCGCGGCGACAACTGTCGCGAGACCATACCTGGTGCCGTGGTCACATGTCATGGAAGTGGCACACGGGCACAGCGACGAAATTCGTAGAGATATACATAGTGTCGACGCAAGGGCGCAGCGACGACTGTCGCGAGACCATACCTGGTGCTGTGGGCACATATCATGGATGTGGCGCACGGGCACAACGATAACTGTCGCGGAACAATACTTAGTGCCGGGGGCACGTATCAATACTTAATGCCAGGGGCACGTATCATAAGCGGGGCGTAAGGGTGCAGCGACGACTGTCGCTGAGCAATACTTAGGATACTGTGCAGCCGTCGTGACGATTGTGCACGGTCGGCGACGAGCGCCAAGTGACCATCGGTGTTGAGCGCGGATGGTAGAGAGCGTGATGAGTGATGTCGGGGGTTTAGGAATGACTCTTGCAAGGCAAAAGGGTGGCCGACCCCCTTGAGGAAGGGGTGGCCGACCCCCTTGAGGAAGGGGTGGCCGACCCCTCATAACAAGGGGGTGGCCGACCCCCTGAAGAAAAGGGTGGCCGACCCCCTTAGGAAAGGGGTGGCCGACCCTCTTAGGAAGAGAGTGGCCGACCCCTTAGGAAGGGAGTGGCCGAACCCCTGAAGAAGAGGGTGGCCGACCCCCTTAGGAAGGGAGTGGCCGACCCCCTTAGGAAAGGGGTGGCCGACCCCCTTAGGAAAGGAGTGGCCGACCCCCTTAGGAAAGGGGTGGCCGACCCCCTTAGGAAGGGAGCGGCCGACCCCCTTAGGAAAGGGGCGGCCGACCACCTTAGGAAGGGAGTGGCCGACCCCCTGAAGAAGAGGGTGGCCGACCCCCTTAGGAAGGGAGTGGCCGACCCCCTTAGGAAAGGGGTGGCCGACCCCCTTAGGAAAGGGGTGGGAAGGGAGTGGCTGACCCCTTCCTTTTTTCCAACAGTTTGACCGTGTTAATGTCGCTGCACTGGTGACGCATGTGGATGCTCGAAAGGAGATGCGCTTTGACCTGGTTATGGCATTGAATAATTGACCATTGACTGGATGATGTGTCGCGCAATGCGGGTCCCTTAGCAGGCCCTACTGGTCTGACCAGAATAGGGTATGAACAAAACTAAATTAAAATAGGAAGAGTACTGTCCGATTTTTATTTTTTCTTTTTCTTTGTGCTAAAAATGGCGGGACCGTGAGGCTCTGATTCAACTGACTGAGAATGTTGCGCATTGAGGACCTACAAGGCTACAACATACATCTAAGTCCTTGATTCCCCCACCTATGTCAGAGCCGAAGCTCATGAGAAACTAGCGTGTGGAGCACATAAGGGCGAGGACGTAAGTTTACTCCCAACTAGAAACGACGGACACGGGTCTCACGACCCGAGCACACGGGTGAGCTCAAGTGGAGACCGGTCATTACATAACACCTCAAGACACGAATCACGAACATCAGTTATCAACTTCATGATGCACAATTCTGATTATAATTTAGCTTTCTAGAACCAACCCGTTGGATCATTGCTTAAGCTTAAAATACCACGGGGCCGAAGTGCTCTGATGTCACCCAGACGAGTTGATTTTTGCACATATAGGTATCACAATACACCTAGGTGTAGGTTTTGAGTCATCACACAACTTATGACTCGTAATCGCAATATTTATCGTCTATCTCTACTTATTCGATAAAGCTACTCAAGAACATTCAGAGATAATAGTCTTATCCTTCAATCATTTTCTTTGATGGACGCTTACAATTCTTAAATTCTAAAAGTAAGTAATAAGCGGTCTAGTATTGAATACTCGAACCAGATCTTCATCTTATACTGAAACATCAATAATTATTAAAGCTTAATTCAATGTTTCAAAATCAAATCAAATCTCAATCACGTAATCTATATCTATATAATATAATAATATATAATAAGCGAAGCGAGAAAGACATTGATAACTTCTTTGCGCGACACATCATCGCTTCTTTATATGACACATCATCATGTCTTTACTTTAAAATTAATTAACTTCTATATTAGTAAGTCTAATTTAATTTAAAAACTAATTCTAATCATTCTAAAATTCTACCTAATCAATATACTAATCTATTAAGACTTCTTTTTTACAATTATGTTCTTAAAATTGAAAAACTAATTCTAATCATTCTAAAACTCAACATTGTCATTGTACTAACTTATTAGGACTTAAGATTGACTATTGTATCTTTGAAACTACTCTCTAATATGAATATTAAAACTCATATATATATAAAACAAAAATAATACTTTCGATTTAGAAGAAAAATTAATTTAAAAACTAATTCTAATCATTCTAAAACTCTATCTAATCAATAAACTAATCTATTAAGACTTCATTTTGACAATTATGTCCTTAAAAGTATTTTCTAATATAAAATTTTAAATTCATTACTTGATCAATATAATAATCTATTAAGACTTCTTTTGACAATTATGTTATTAAAATTCAAAACTAATTCTAATCATTCTAAAATTCAATCCTATCATTATACTAACTTATTAGGACTTAATATTGACTATTGTATCTTTAAAACTACTCTATAATATGAAAATATAAACTCACATATATAAAAAAAACAAAAATAATACTTTCCATTTAAAAGAAAACATTAGTGTTGTAATTAAGATTAAACAACTTACAAGACTTAGAAAAAAATGATCAAAAAATAATTTTGATAGATGCCTTTCGCTTTAAATTTGATTAATTTTGCAAGAATAATTAGGGTTGTATAATTTCAAAATTAATTCTAAACATTATAGAACTCGACCTAATCAGTACACTAACTTATTATGATTTAATTTTGACTATCATATTCTTAAAATCACTCTTTAATGTGAATATAAAATTTTATATCGAAAAAAGATGAAAATTACATATTAGATTTAGAAGGGAGAAAATGACGTTCTAATTGAATTAAATGTTCTATCATTATATATATATATATATAGAGAGAGAGAGAGAGAGAGAGACACACACACACACACACACACACATATATATATATATATATATATATATATATATGTAGTCATCGTTAATAATGTGATATATAGATTTAATAAACGAATTATATAAGTCAGTACTTTTAAATAAGATCTCACTACTACCAAACTGGTTATATCCCATATATAAGAATTCAGAAGAAAAAAAAATCAAACTCTTTACCACGATTTATTGTTGAAGAATTCGTGTAATATCCTGGAATTTTCGGAACATTAACACTCGCTCAATCAGATACGCTAAGACAACAATGATCTCAAATTTAACTAATTTAGAATCGTCAAACAGTCAAAGCAACTAAACCATTGAGTAAAATAATACTCTTAGCGTACTATCACAGTCAAAACATCAAGTTTAAGTTAACCATTCTAAATATCAATAATGACCCACGCAGGGGTCTTCTGTAATACCCCGAACCTTGAAAAGTTATAGTGCATCTTTTTGTTTCTTTACCGACAGTTTTTATAAGTAACATTTAACATTGATTACATGAGTGAAATAATGGGCAACCTTTAGCGATAATTTGTATATATAATTTGTAACGCCGATTTACATAAACGATATATTTATCGGCAGTCTTTAGCGATAATTTTAGGAAAACCATAAGTTATAACTTAATAATAGCAATTACAAGTAATATTAATTGGGTCCTTCAGTAAAGATTAGCGTGAGTGACATTTTTGAAAACCTGTAGCGACACTTTTGAAGTGGAGTTAAATAAATAAATAAATAAATAAGCAATTAATAGAAGTTAAAAGTTAGTTACCTGAAAATTTGTCTTTATAGGGACTATTTCATAATTAAAAGTTTACAAAATCTGATTTCATTTTAAAATATTGTCAACTCTCCAATTTTGGAAAAAGAGAGAACAAATGAGGGGTTTTTGTGAATACATTTTTTGTTACAGCAAGAATGAAGAGAGAGAGAGAGAGAGAGAGAGAGAGAGAGAGAGAGAGACTGGAAAGAGGAGTCACCGGCGATTGGAATTTGGTGCCAGAACCCGGCAAGTTTGGATTGCAAATTGGGTAAGCATCGATCCTTTCTCCCTCGTAGTTTACACAATTATAGTGTGTGTTATTAGAGCTATGATGTAGGGTGTATAATGTGAAATTGTGTATGTATGTGTAGTGGTGAAAAGGAGGGGGAAGAGCTGTGATGGCAGTGTGCGTTTGTATATATCGGCGTGTGCGCGTAAGGGACTGAAATCTGTGTGTTGAGATTGCAAGGAAGTGAATATGAGTGTTTGTGTATGGTGTGTAAATAACCTGATGTGGGAGGAGTGTGTGAACTATGTGAAGGTGCTGGATAGTGATGGCCACTGTAAGAACTGCCATGGTGGCCGTGCCTGTACGCTTGTATACGTGTGTGTGTGTGTGTGTGTTTCCTTTTGACCATTTCTGATTTTGGATTCTTTCAAACTACAAATGTATAGATCAAGTTCTTCACGTGGATATACTGGATGGTGATTTAGACTTACTCGAACACATGTTTTGGTGTATTATGATTTCATTTTCTGCTACCAAAATAGTCTAAGGTTACTTCTTCTATCCCATCTAATCTACCTTTTTCTTTACAAGCTGAGTGTCTTCTAGTTTATTTGGCAAAGTGGAAGACAGCTTGAAATTGCAAAGCAATTGATTTTTCATAAGCCATCTATATCCAAACTTGATTTTTCCAAAGCATGAGAAGTTTCTTCGAACAACAGGGTCTTGGTGATTAGTGGGGTTAGCAAAATGACCAAGGCAGGAGGTCATTGCCATGTGACTAGTGAAGATATTTGTGGCATCCATGTAACTAGGCACAACTTTAGCTGTGGTCTGTTGAAGAAAATGAAGGAAATAATGCTACCATGAGTGGACTGTGTGGAGTCTTTATGGGTGTTATGTTGTGTGCTAGAATGGGGAAAAGGGAAGGGGCTGCCTTAGACTGAAGATGTGTGTGTGTGTGTGTGTGTGTGAAAAATGGGTCTTGAAAGGAGAAGAAAAAAAAGCTATGTAATTGTGTATGTAAGTGTAGTGTGTGTAGTGTGCTAGCCGTGAGGGAGAGAATGCATGGTGTACTCTGTTTTTTTTTTCAGCCAGCAAACAGGGAAGTGTAAGAGGAAGAAGAAAATGGTAGACAGTGTAATGGGTTTATGCAGAGGGGTGGCACACTGTGCTTCCACAGTTGTACCACGTGGCTGTTAGGTATCTTACAATTGTTCAAAAATGATGAAACTTTACAAAAATGTTCTTCGGAAAAAAATTATAATTACTGTTAAAATTTCATATATTTTCTGACATTTTATTATTTTCTAAGATTTTAGTTCTCTTAAAATCCATTTGGAGCTGTTAAGACTCTTATTAAATTCTGAGATAATTTCTATAATGTCTTCATCATATAAAGAATCTTCAGTTTCAGTTTCGAAATTTTTAAAGTTGACTTGGTACTAAATCTGTATTGCATTTTGTTTAGCAAAATAGATGATTTTTAAAAATAAATTCGGTGCTTTTTAAATCCTAATTTTAATTTCAATATTTTTCTTATATATTATGAAGCTACCATAAAAATTATGGGACTTTGTTTTGAGCTAGAGGTATTAATTGTTATTTTTGGGCTTTTTCTGGTATTTAAGAAAATTGTTTTTAATTCAAAAATATTCAAAATTTTGTAAATTTATATTGTAACTTGTTATACTATTTTAAGGTATACAAGTATTTTATAAGAATCTATTGTAAATCCTAACGTGTCTTAATGCCTTACAGAGTGTGTAGGGTTATCGGTTAAGTTTAGTTGTTCGAGGGATCTAATTCGTTTTTGTTTTTATTAAGAGTGTCATAGTGAGAAACAATTAAGAATTAGTATTAGATTAATTATTTGTGAGGCTAGGTTGTGCTCTAATAATTAATCTATCAATTTAGGTTAATTCAAAGTTTTTATGAGGTTAAATAGCGGCGAGTGCATTTCTTGGATTGAGGTAAGGGATTTTCATCCGAACCTAACTCCTCTATTTGATTCATATGTTATTCTAATTTGTTATCATTATTTCTTTGGACTCAATTATAATTGTGATGAAATTGTATTGATTGTCATTAATAACCTTTGTTTGAGCCTAACACATTCATTGAAAATCTCATTCAATGCTCAGTATTTATTTCTCTTTGAGTGTCGATTTATTCATTGTAATATCGCTTATTGCATTTTGCATATTGGCATGAAATAGTGTATTGAGGAGTTATAAGGATGGTCTGTATCAGAGGTGATATAAGGATGGTATGTTATTATCGGGAAATGCTAGTACCTTGAGGGTCTAACTAGTGTTCATATGCATATGTAATCATATTGTTATTGAGCACTGCCTGTGTGGCTTTGCTAAGTGTTACCGTGCACTGCCTGTGTGGCGTTGAAATATACTCATGTCCAATATCATCTGTATTGTTTCAGTGAAATCGAAAGTGTAGTCATTGAATCTTTAATTGAGAACATTGTTTCTATATTGTCATTGATATAATTTTCTGACCAATTCGTTTGAAATCCCTACTAAATGTTGAGCGATCTTACCGAGCTCTCGAAAGCTCACTCCTTTTCTCTATTCCCTTCTGCAGGAAATAACCGTCAGTAAGATTTCGGGACGGACGAGCTTGAATTTCAAAGTAGATTATGTTCTTACATTGTTATTTATCTGAGCCTTGTTAGAGAGCCGTTATGTAATGTAATAATTTAAGTACTTTACTATTGTTTTGGGACGGTTTGTTAAGATGGTTGATGGACTGCAGTGCTCTGACATGGATGTTGTTGGGTTATCATTATTGGTAATGAATAAATTGGACAATTGAGGATCTGATGGAATGATCGGATATTGCTCAGAAAATTTTGGGATGTTACATCTATTGACTAAGACTAAAACCTAAAAAAAAATATCTTTCGCTCACTCGACTGTAATCCACACCTGACGCGACCTATGGTTGGTTATCACCTGCGAAAAGGAAGTCAAAGGGAAGTAAGCTTTTGAGAGCTCAATAAGGTCGCTCAAACGAAGAAATTACGAAATAATTTACAAATGCAAAACAATGATGGTTTTGTTCAAAGAAACAAATCGATGATGAGTTCCAGAATGTTCACAATGAACACAACTAATTCGATCAGATATCAATATGACTTTCGGATACGATGCAAACAATCACAAACGCTATTGAACATGAGTAATTGCAAAGCCACATAGGCAGTGCATGATAATCACTTAGCAAAACCACAAAGGCGATGCTCGCTAACATTTTACACCGGCTAGTCCATAAAGGCACTAGCCCACACCAATACACCGGCTAATCCGTCAAGGTACTAGTCCACACCAACACATCGGCTAGTCCGTCAATGTACTAGCCCACACCAATATTCGCCAACATACATCAACTCCGCCAAAACAAACAATGCAAGATCTCATGTCAATGTACAGAATGTAATAATCGATAACACAATGAATAAATCGATACTCAACGAGTAAGAAATTCTGAGCATCGAATGGAATGTCCAATAATCATATAAGGCTCAAAACAGGATATTTAAAAGGCAAATGATGCGTACTCATAACAATTATAATAGATGCCAATAAATTTTTATAACAATTCAGAAAAACATATACGAAGACAATTTGATGAATTGGGTTTCGGATAGAAATCTCTTACCTCAGTCGAAGCTATGCACTGCTCAACGGCCTCAATCCAAAATCCTTTGAATTAACCTAGGTCTGGCAAATTATTTATTAGAACACTATTCACACTAATATATTATAAACCTACTATAACTACCTACAACATACTCATTTCTCTACCTGGAACGACGAAATTCGAAGCGGGTGTCACATACGACCAACTAACCCGACACCCGTCACACTCTTCGAGGATCCAACATATCCCAAAAATATTTTTAATTTTCATTAAGCATTCTTTATAGCTTAATACAGCATATGGAATAAAAATATAACTTTTGAATTTTTTGAATATTTTGAATTAAAATAATTCTTTAAATACCAGAAAAAGCCCAAAAATAACAATTAATTCTTCTAACTCAAATCAAAGTCCCATAATTTTCATGATATCTTTACAATATATAATAAAAATACATAAATATAGATTGAAATTTAAAAAGCACCGGAACCATTTTAAATCATTTGTTTCGTTAAATCAAATGCGATATAGGTTAAGGTACTAAATCAACTCAAAATTTTATGAAACTTAAACTGAGTTGTCTTTCTATTATAAAAGAATTGCTGTAATTTTTTTCGGAATTTAATGTTAGTTGTAAATGCTTAGAATAGCTGCAGTTGCGAATATATTAAGAATACCAAACGATATCAGAAAAATATGAAATTTTCACAGAAATTCTAATATTGGACTAGGAACCATCCTGTAAAGTTTCAGATTTTTTTGACAATCGTAAAATATCCAACAGCCATGTGATACAACTGTGCAAGCACAAAGTACCACTCCACTGCATAGACCCATTAGCAGTTTGCCATCTTCTTCCTCCTTTCTTCTCTGCCCATTACCCAGTACACAAAACACACACTCACGGCTATTATGCAGCTTCTTCCTTCTCAATTACACACTCAAAACCACAAACCCACACACATATACACATACACGCACCTAATCACACTCCAAAGCACACATTTACGCACACACTCTTCACGTACAGGACACACACTACACTACTTTTCACTCCACTCACACAGCTTTCATTCCACACGTTTTTCTCACCATTTGATTCACCCACACACACATTTTTACACACATATTCTCACCATTTTATTCAACCCACACAGCTTTTCATTGCACCACATATCCACAAATACATTACACAATTCACATTTCTCCACATACCAATCCATTCACCTGCACACCTCACCAACCATTTTCACATTCATTTAATGTATTCACATAAAACCCATCACACATTCATGCACATACCTTCATTATATATCTATCTCCCTTGCTCACGTAACACTCACACAACACACACATACAATAAAAAAAAATTGCATACCTTTTCTCCTTTCACACCCACTGCCTCACGGCAGTGGGTCTTCCTTCCCTCTCTTTTCTTTTTCCAACTCATCTACATATACACGAACACATACATACACTGATATGTATATATATAGGCAGCCATACTCACATCAAAACACACCATTCATTATGACCTGTAAACCCCCATATATTTACACAAGTATACAACCTTGATAATTGATATACAACCCACACACACATTACAAACGGCAGCCTCTCATGGCTGTCTCTCTCTAACAATGGCCCTTCGTGGCTGCTTCTATCCCACCTCACAGCCGCGCTCAACACCTACGGCAGCCACCATGGCTGCCCTAGTTCCTCTCTTCCCTTCGACAATCATGGATGCCATCCCCTTCACTCGATCTCGCAGCCATGGCAAAAGCCACCCAACATCCAACCTCTTCACAACACTCTCACACAGGACAGTACCCATTTATACATCTACTGGAATACACTTACACACACACACACACACACACACACACACACACACATATATATATATATATATATATATAAACATGTAGCATGAATTAAAGCAAGCTTACCAGAAAACCAAAGATGATCATCGGAATCCTTGTCCTGTCCTACCCCTGCCTCCGTCCAAGCCCTTCTTTCTCTCTCTACCTCTCTCTTTCAATCATATATCTCACAAAAGACAAAGTCGGCTGCTCTAGAATGTGTGTGTGTGTGTGTGTGGTATATATATATATATATATATATATATATATATATATAGGGGGCCGATCCACACCCACCGGTGGAGAAATAACAAATTTCTCCACCGAACCGCTGGTCTTACCAGCGGTTGGCCACGTGGGCCAAAAAAGGACGAAAAGGGACAAAAAAGGACGAAAATACTATGATAAATTCATGAAAATATCACGAGAAAATGAAAAACTCGTGAGAAAATGGTGGCAATAATGCCCAACCGCAACTCCTACATGCGGTTGGCATTATTGCCTTCCGTGACCCCACCCCCCACCCGTCACCCCCCTTGCCCCCCACCCCCTTGCCCCCCACCCCGTGGCCCCCACCCTATGTCCTTTTCCCCCACCCGTGAACCCCCCTTCCCCCACCCGTGAACCCCCTCTTCCCCCACGTGTCATTACCACCCTACCCCCCACCCCCACGTGTCATTCCCCCCTCCCCCTCCCTGCTGTTCACTCACGGTTCTTCTCTTCCTCTCTCACTTTTCTCTCTATAAAATCCCTCCTCCCCGAATCATTTCTTCCACCCTCCTCATTCTCCCTATCTCACCTACATACAAACAAAAAAAATTTACGCTAGAAGATCGGTGGATAACCGCTAGAAGACCGGTGAATTTTTCTTGAAATATATCAAGTTAAAACAAGTAAGTATTTTTCAATTTGTTCTTACCAATTGATTGTTTAAATTGTGTTACGCTTAAGTTGTTCTTACAATAGTCTAAAATTCGTGTTTAGGGCGTCAAAGGGCGTCAAAATTACGTTTTGACAAATCGGGGTATTACATTCGAAAAATTCCAAAATAGCGATTTTTTAGGGCGTCAGAAATAGAATTTTTCACGAATTTATAAAAAATAGCTAGAGCTAGATTTTGCCAAAGTACGAAACAGAGACCCTAGTTATTTTCAAAAGATCTATATCAGGTAAAACTTTCAGATTTTTCCAAAGACCGGAAAGGGGTTAACTGATACACGCAACCTTGTAACTTTGCAGTGTAATTTAAAATATCAAGCCAGCGCGATTTCGCGCAAAACTTTTATGAGAACCCTAGGGTGTTGGGAAGTTCCATTCCCCAGGAATTCGGGCCATTCCGAAGCCGTTAGCTAATTTTTTGGCCGAACGGGCTTTTAAGCGCTCGATCCGGACACCGGTTCGGGATTTTTAGGCGAAAAATCCGTAAAATACTTTTTAGATCAAGAATGAACTCAGGAAGCTTAAAACAGCATTTTAAAGCACTTTTGATATTTTCTGAAGCCAGGGGTATTTTGGTAATTTGCCACCCCGAGAGGGGTATTTTGGTAATTTTCCCGAAAAAATTTTCCAACGGACTTTTAAGTCCAGAAATGTAAGTAAAACGCCTGAAATGTTATTTTGCAGCTGATTGCGGGGCGTAATTGTCGCTAAAGGTGAAAACTTAATTAGACAGTTTTTTTACGAATTTATAAAAAATAGCTAGAGCTAGATTTTGCCAAAATACAAAACAGAGACCCTAGTTATTTTCAAAAGATCTGTATCAGGTTAAAATTTCAGAGTTTTTCAAAGACTAGAAAGGGGTTAACTGATACGCGCAACCTTGTAACTTTACAGTGTAATTTAAAATATCAAGACAGCACAATTTCGTGCGAAACTTTTATGAGAACCCTAGGGTGTTGGGAAGTTCCATTCCCCAGGAATTCGGACCATTCCGAAGTCGTTAGCTAATTTTTTGGCCGAACGGGCTTTTAAGCGCTCGATCCGGACACCGGTTCGGGATTTTTAGGCGAAAAATCCGTAAAATACTTTTTAAATCAATAATGAACTCAGGAAGCTTAAAATAGCGTTTTAAAGCAATTTTGATATTTTCTGAAACCAGGGGGCATTTTGGTAATTTGCCCCCCCGCGAGGGGTGTTTTTGTAATTTTCCCGAAAAAAGTTTTTCAGTCCAGAAATGTAAGTAAAACACCTGAAAGGTTGTTTTGAAGCTGGTTTGATGGGCGTTAGGGTGACAATGAACCCCCGGGGGCTATTTTGCTAATTTTACGTTACACAAATCTGTGCTTAAAATAACTTTTAGTTCAGGAAAGGGTGTGAGACACCTGAAAAGTTATTTTAAAGAGTGAATTCAGGAAGCTTGTTGTCAGGGGGCATTTTGGTAATTCGCATCCCCGATAGGGGTATTTTCGTAAATTTGCAGCGTTAAGTTTTTCAAAGGATTTCTTAGTCCAGAAATGTAAGCAAAGCACCTGAAAGGTTGTTTTGAAGCTGATTTGGGGCGTTAGGGTGATAATGAACCCCCGGAGGCATTTCGGTAATTTGTCGCTCATCGGGGGCTATTTTGCTAATTTTACATTATACCAAATTTCTCGAAAGACGGTGGTTTAAATAAATTTTATTCTTCTTTTATTTAAATCTATGACTTGTTGAGAATGATATAATTTTTATTTTTTAGATTCCAGTATAAATATGGATGCAACTGGAGGAAATAATTTTTGTGAAGGTTCTGATCCACCTTACGTTGGTCAAGTTTTTCAAGCACTGGACGAAGTTGAAGCATACTATAGAGCATATTCGAAAACGATAGGTTTCGGTATTAGAACTAAGACGACTAGAAAACGGGCGAATACAGATCAAATTGGTGCAAGACTATTTGAGTGTCATAGAGGAGCACCGCATGTAACTCCGGTCGTTCGGATCAGTGACGAAGGGACAACAAGACAAAGAAAACGGGACACATTTCCGGGTACCGGCTGCAAGGCCCATGTGTATGCAGTACACCGAAAAAATGAAAACCATTGGGTTGTCACAGGAGTGGAGTTGAGCCATAATCATCAGTTGATGACCCCCAGTAAGATTGGTCAAATTCATCAACACCGAGAAATAAGCGCGGCACACAGACAACTAATTTTTACAATGGCCGAGGCTAAAATTCCACCTTCTAAGATGATGGGGGTTTTCTCAAGCCAGGCTGGGGGGATTGACAAGTTGAGTTTCAACGAAGTAGACCTTCGAAATGAACTTCGTGCTCAGAGGAGAGAGTCTTTCGGTAAGAGTGATTCTCAAACTACACTTGATCTCTTCAGGTCCCTTCAGAGTGAGAATTCTGGATTTTTTTACAGTCTCCAACTGGATTATGAGAACCGCATTAGTACTATATTTTGGGCGGACCCCCGTTCTAGAGCTGCTTACCAAAATTTTGGGGATGTTGTGACGTTTGACACCACATACCGCACCAATAAGTACTCTATGCCTTTTGCTCCGTTCACCGGGGTGAACCACCACTATCAGTCAATCTCGTTTGGCTTTGCCCTGCTTAGGGATGAGACGGAGGAGTCATTTACGTGGTTATTTGAAACGTGGCTTCAAGCAATGTATCATATTCCTCCAAAGACCATCATCACCGACCAAGATCTGGCAATGAAAAATGCAATCGCTAAGGTCCTTCCAGATACTCACCATGGCCTGTGCACATGGCACATAAGCAACAAATATCCCGAACGGCTTCACCATGTATATGCAAACCATCCGTCATTCAAGACTGACTTTAATACATGTGTGAAGAAATCGTTGACGGTAGACGTGTTCGAGGAGAGGTGGGCCACGTTAATGGATACTTACTATTTGCACAATCACGAATGGTTACAATCGTTGTATGAGATCAAGACACAGTGGGTCGGTGCCTACACCAAGAATTTTTTTGCAGCCGGAATGACTACGACCTCGAGAAGCGAAGCTATGAATTCATTCTTTGATGGGTACGTAGGCCAGTCTTCAAGTATAGCGGAGTTCGTACTAGAGATGCAGAAAGCCGTTGACAGGCAATTGTACCGTGAGAGAGAAGCCGACGCGGCTACAGTTTGCAAAGAAAGAGCTATACTACTTTATTCACCTTTAGAGGCTCATGCGGCTCAAGTCTATACCAAGGAAATGTTTCGACAGTTTCAAGAGGAACTACTAAAGTCGAATCAATATGGCATGACAAAGTTGCACGAGTATTCCACCAGAGACATCAAGGTTTATGCTTTGACAAATGTGACGAACTTCGCCAATCCGTGCTCTTCGTCGGCTCCGAGGACCAGACGACATTTTACCGTAGCAATTTGTAAGGACACTGGGTTGGTTAATTGCAACTGTCAACTGTTTGAGCATAAAGGTATACTTTGTCGACACGCGTTGAGGGTTTTGAGCGCCAAGAATGCTAGTGAAATCCCTCCACCGTATATCTTGGAACGGTGGACGAAGGAAGCCAACAGAGTCCACGGTCACATTCCTTACGTGCCCAATGTTTCAGTTGATTTCGAGCAATCTGAGTCGCTGCGATATAATCACCTTTGTAACATCATGCACGGTTTATCAATGGATGCAGCGTCGACATTTGATGGGTACAGGTATCAAGTTGAAGCAGCCGCACGGGATAAGGCTATGCATGCACAGTTTAGGATGGCATTACCAGAAACTGTGGACACTCCGACTACTCGACCAACTCCAGGCGGTAGATTCAATCGAGCCAAACAGCCAGTCATTGACGGCACTGACCTACAACGTGAGGAGGACGACATTTTTGATCCAATTATTTCTCAAACAAAAGGGCGAAAACGAGCAATACGCATGAAGAATCCGATTGAAGAAGCAACGGGTCAAAAAAAATTACGAAAGTGTGCGTTGTGTAATAAGATGACTGATCATGACAAGAGAAACCATTATAAAGTGTTAGGTATCGAACCTGGCAGTATGGTCGAGGAGGACGATGATGAGGAAGAGTGTTAGGGTTAATGTTTCAGTTGTATAAATTGAACTTTTATAATGTTTAAATTTGTGATTTGGTTTGTGCAATCTTTAATTTGTGATTTGATTTGTGGATTATTGATATTTTTGGTAACTCCGTTTTCGGGCACACTTTAGGCCCCAATTGATAGCTTCCGAAAAAAGTTGTAATTTTTTTTGTCACTTTTTTTCCGCTCATTGCACTTCAGGCACGCTAGTTAGCCCATTTGTAAGACTTTCGGCGAAAAACGAGACACATTAATTTTTGAGTTTTCCTAGGAAGGGCCTATTCGGGCACACTTTAGGCCCCAATTGATAGCTTCCGAAAAAAGTTATAATTTTTTTTGTCACTTTTTTTCCGCTCATTGCACTTCAGGCACGCTAGTTAGCCCATTTGTAAGACTTTCGACGAAAAACGAGACACATTAATTTTTGAGTTTTCCTAGGAAGGGCCTATTCGGGCACACTTTAGGCCCCATTTGATAGCTTCCGAAAAAAGTTGTAATTTTTTTTGTCACTTTTTTTCCGCTCATTGCACTTCAGGCACGCTAGTTAGCCCATTTGTAAGACTTTCGGCGAAAAACGAGACACATTAATTTTTGAGTTTTCCTAAGAAGGGCCTATTCGGGCACACTTTAGGCCCCATTTGATAGCTTCCGAAAAAAGTTGTAATTTTTTTGTCACTTTTTTCCGCTCATTGCACTTCAGGCACGCTAGTTAGCCCATTTGTAAGACTTTCGGCGAAAAACGAGACACATTAATTTTTGAGTTTTCCTAGGAAGGGCCTATTCGGGCACACTTTAGGCCCCATTTGATAGCTTCCGAAAAAGTTGTAATTTTTTTTGTCACTTTTTTTCCGCTCATTGCACTTCAGGCACGCTAGTTAGCCCATTTGTAAGACTTTCGGCGAAAAACGAGACACATTAATTTTTGAGTTTTCCTAGGAAGGGCCTATTCGGGCACACTATAGGCCGCATTTGATAGCTTCCGAAAAAAGTTGAAATTTTTTTTGTCACTTTTTTTTTCGCTCATTGCACCTCATGCACGCTAGTTAGCCCATTTCTATGAATTTCGGCGAAAAGCGAGACGCGTAATTTTTTCGAATGCCGTCATATGAAAGGTATATTCGCGCACATTTTAGCGCCAAATTCATAGCATGCGAAAAATTATGTACATTTCTTTTTGGTACAATTTTTTGTAACATCACAGCAGCTAGCCACGCACGTCAGGATAATGGTAATGAATGCGTCTAGCTTCATTCTTTTTCAGCTCCCAGGCTATCCTATACCTAAACGTCAAGGCATCCTTCCTAGTCCACGAGGAGTGTTTGAGCACTTCCGAGCGAGCAACGTAGTCCATGTACTTGAGGACGTAAATCCCGCAATCGTGACCGTTATATTGCTTTGGTCGGTCCTTTATCATCACGACCGTCCAAGGGTCACCCTGTGGCCGTCCGCATGCTAGCGAGAGGACAGTAGTCTGCATCCAACAATAAAAACGAGAATCAAGCCTATGAGACAAGAACAATATACTATGGGCCAAGGTCAAAAAATAAATACTAACCACTAAAGTGATGTACTCGTTGTACATCTGTGCCAGCAGCTGTCCAGGCTCGTCCTCCCTTAGGCTATCGTATATGTGAACCGTTCTGAACGCTGGATGGAGAACTAATAGGAACCAGTGGTTTGCATGATGACAGGGTATCATGATAAGGTTCGCATCAGCAGCGGGACATTGATAGTCTGCGTTCATCATGCCTAACACGTTTCGACCTGGTTTCCACTTACTCCTACCGCCCCCTCGCCTCCATTCTGTGAATTCTCTCACCGTTAATTCCACAAAATGAGTGGGATACATGTTAAGCTTCAAATATTCAGAACGGTTAAAACGTTGCTCTCTAATCCGGAGCAGTTCTATGTAAGCGTTCATGACAAAATTTGAAAGATCTGTCTCCGGCGCCAACGTTCTGATATCCTCATGACCTAGGAATGTCGCAAGGGGAAAGTCTGCTGAATTGACAGGCTCATGCCCAAAGTAGTGCCGGTCGATCCAAGCCATCTTGTCCGACCTCAATGGCTTCGTCGCTTGTCCTTTGTCCGACCGAAAGCTTGGGCGCGAGGCCTGGATTCCTACTTGGGGAACCTGACTCTGGCACTGAGAGTCGTATGCGTCAGGAGGCAAGCGACTATACGGCTCCCACACCTGACTCTGGGGCTGATAGTCGTACGCGTCAGGAGGAGGGCGACCAGACGGCTCCCACACCTGACTCTGGGGCTGATAGTTGTACGCGTCAGGAAGAGGGCGACCAGACGACTCCCACACCTGACTCTGGGGCTGATAGTCGTACGCTTCAGGACGAGGGCGACTAGACGGCTCCCCTTCGTAACCCCGGTACGCAAGACTAAAGTTTTGAACTTCAGTCTTGTACTTCTCAATGGACCTCTTGAGATTGTCAGGAGCCTGCGCGACAAACCAGTCAAACGACTCCAGCTGCTTGAACACCTCAATGCCCTGGTCAACCTAAAAAACATGCATAGAAAATATGGCTAATCATATTTGACAAATGGTCGATAAGGTGCGCAAATAAATTATCAAACAACACTAGCATGACTTACAATGGCCAATGCCCAGAACTGGTCATAGACCTCACGTGGCGCGTACGATGTCTTCTTCACCTGGGAAGGGCGATTCACCCTCGTGCGCGTCACCCTGAGAAACCACTGTAAGTATTCCTCAGTACTAATGCCGTCGTGCTTCAGCGATACAAGGCTATCATACGTTTCCTGCCAGGTATTCCACTGGTGCACCTCGTCACCCAACAAAATCAAGGCATCAGCCACCTCGAAGTTCGGCCCTCGACCACCCCTGTATGGCCGCATGTCTACAGCGGGTTTTGGTATCCCTTGTGGACAGCCAGCTTGCTTCATAGCTCGATCGGGCATCTGAAACTCACATTCTTCGAAGTGAATGAGCGGCACCCGAACCAAACCTGCCAGCACGTACGACACCGGAAGTTGCCAACACCACTCATCCAACAGATGCATCACCTTGCCATATGGCTGCCACGTCACCTGGGATGCATCTAGTATCTCTAGTTCCCCCCGATAGAACTTTAGATGGTGGTGAGGGTCTACCCGTCTCCACCTCCGGTTGGTCGTAGGCCCCCAGGCCCACACCCTAGGCCACGTCTCATCGGAATCTACCAACGGTTGTGGACGACCCATGGGTAGCCTCTCGTAAGACCAAACCTGTGAATGCAAACATTATATGGAATTAGTAATTAATCCCGAATATATTGACTAAGGATCCTACCAAGAAAATAAATGCTCATACCTGTAATAGAGTCAGGCAGGCGGCAATGGACTTGGCACCGTTTCTCGTAGCCTTATGCAGTGCTCGATATAGGTGCGCAAGGACAGCTGAACCCCACGAATAGGAGTATACCTCCTCAAGATCCTCCAAGAACACCATATACTTCGGATGCACCGTGTTTTTCGAATGCGTCGGAAGTAATATAGCTCCAATAATATACAGAAGGAATGCCTTCGTATACGTCACGAAATCTTGAGGAGTGTATTCATCCGGTAGCACGCCGTACTGCTCTCTCAGCCATTTAAGCTTGACGCCGTTTGTTGTAAGCGCTGCCCTTGGAATTCCCGGAAAATACTGCATAGCCATATTCGCTATGGATGCAGACGGCACGTTCAAAGTAACGGGTCTGCCGTGACATGGGATTCCAAGTATAAATCCGACGTCCTCTAACGTAACAGTCATTTCACCAAACCGGAAGTGAAATGAGTTCGTCTCGCTCCTCCATCGTTCAACTAGAGCGGATATAAGGCAATCGTCGTGTCGAGACCATTTCCCGGGATCGGTGAACAGGGTTAAATTTTGACGGTGTAATAGCTGTATTTGTTCCTCGTTTAGTACCCACTCTTCAAGGTGCCTTGTGCTTTGAATTGTTTCCAAAACACCCCTATCGACACCGTCAAATACGTGCCTCGCGACGTGGTCATCGTCATCGTATAGGATTGATGTATCATGAGGTCCAGAGCTGAAATTCATACCTTTAAGAACAAAATATAATTATAAACCAACTTAGCGTCCATAATATCCATAATATTTACATTCCAAAACTATAACTGTATCTTTAACCTAGCTTACCAACACATTAGCAATAGTCATTATTTCAATGTATTAAAACAAATCCTCAATTCCCACCACTCCGAACGCTTAATTACGCTATTTCCCACTGAATTTAGCGCCAACGTGGTTATATAGCAATATATAGCCCGATGGCCCTACACCTCCAACACCTCAAAACCGCTTTAAAGTCAAGTTTTTAAATGTATTACGTCAATTATATACCAAATATATCAGGAAAAATTTTAAAGGGGGCAAGTTACCAAAACACCCGCTACTTATGCAAAATATCCCCTGGCAGTCATCGCCGGTGCGTCACAAGGTTCAGAACATCTGGAACAAAATAAGTTTTCGGGTGTCTCACACCCTTTCCTGAACTAAAAGTTATTTTAAGGTATGAATTTTAAGCTGGATCCTTCCTAGCAAA